>KL263568.1:9436-32445 GCA_000699545.1 Podiceps cristatus
CCCCCCCCTAAAAAATTTCTCCTCTATCTTCCACTTGTAGCTGAAGAATTCAGGCCAAAAAATCTGGCCATTTCTGTCTCCTGTACCACATCAACATTCATTGCACCAGCTACTTTAGCAAGCACAGGTGCCCACACATAACAGCGTAACACTGATGTTAAAGACCTGAATGCTCTGAAATGCCCTCGCACTACTACCTTGCCGGCTGACATGTCACTGGCAGGCAGGAAAAAAAAGGACCTTGCTGCAAGGGTAGGCAATTGGGTAATTTCAGGAGTGCCCCAACCGTAATGGCAAAAGTTTTTCAAAGGGCTGTTTCCATCACAGATGCTGAAGTACAGTTTCTCCAAATAAAGTTTCACTACTATCCACTGGGGAAGACCCCAAGCACACAGGGACTGTTGTGCCCACAGGTGAATCCCACCTGTGGGACCCGTGTGCTGTGAGGATAGCCCAAGGTTTCAGGTGCTCCTGATAGTGCAAGGCAGGCTCCTCTGCTTGTGCTGCATGGACAGGCACCTTCTCCATGAATCCCAAAAGCTCCAGCACATCTCTTGGAAGTCTTTGACCTAGGTGTTGCCTTCTCTCAGCCTTAAAAGGGCTAAAACCTCTGCCTTTTGTTGCTCTGGAATGCCCTAATCCTTGGGCTGTAGCACACTGCCGCAGGCAGCAGTGTGGGCAAGAAGGCGGACTCCTCCGGCCAGGCCAGCAGCAGGCAAGACACCAGCTCCATAGCCTGATGGGCAGAACACACCACTGGGAGGAGGAAAACTGCTTCCTGAAATTATCCCAGGATAATTTTCTTTTTATTCAATGACTGTTTAATGTAAAATGCATTAAAAGCTTAGGAGCAAAATGTGAAAACATATGGAGTGAAGATGTTTAGGCAAATTGACAAATACAGCCCTACATCCCTGGAAAGTCTTACAAAAGTCTTAGAAACTCCTTGGATTTAAATATCCCCTCGGCTTTTGTTGTCCCCTATTTTGTTCTAGACAGCTTTTGGGAATATCACTGTTCAGAATATTCTGTTTTATAAGGTTTTGAATATCCCCTGAGTTCCACTTATTTTAAGAATTGTCAAATTATCAAGATCATAGATATAATCCTAGTGTTTACAGAAAACCTAAACTTTTAACTGGCATGTCTTAACACTCTAAGGGGAGTTTGGTTGCGGCTGATGTTTCATCTGTAGTCTCCATTCAGAATCCCACAACTAGATGACTACGTTTGTAATCTCCTGATCTTTTTGAGTTGTAAAAGTTTGCTATTTTCTCCTTCACTGAGTGGTTGGTAAAATGGAAAGATAAAAATAAAACAAAGACACAGAAAAACATTAAGGTAATATTTCAGGAAAGTGATTTCTTTCAAAGTATTTTTAATTTTTACATGATTCAAAATAACTTCACATACAGTAACCACTCAAACCAACTGACTCATCTTCATGTCCACATGCTTTCTTTAAAAACAGAAAACTTTTTTTTTTTTTTACTGTTCAAAACATAACATTTTGCTGGAACAGATGCCTTATTTGAGCAAAGTGCCACATTTCTGTAATATTTAAAACGATGTTTCAGATAACCAAGATGTGACTAATAGTCAATGAGTAGGAAAAGTTACCGTGCCCATGTTTTTGTCCAGTACAGTGACATGACTGTGAACCATCCTGATAAGTGCTGTTTGATAACGACTCCTGGCTGAGCAGTATTTCTTGCTTTCTTAGTTATTAATTTGGTTCTTAGCTTTGCTCACAGGAGCTGATCAGTACAAAGCAATGAGGTGAAGCTGTAATCCTGGGCTAATACTGACTTTTAAATGATTCACTTCTTGTTCTTTTTCTTATTTTTATAATCTCCATCTTATCACTTCTGCTTTTAAACCTTATGAAAAACCACCTACTCTAGGAGCTCAAAGAATCCAGCCCCCTGTGAAGAACTGAATGGTTTTAAGCCAGTTTTTGCTTTTCTATTTTTCCAGCAGCAGCACATCTGCCTCTGAAAGGTTTTAAGTGTCTTTGTAACTAATACGAGAAGAACCTCAAAAAGTTTTATTTGCTTTGGCTCAGTTAAAGGCTTTGGTTTCTAGCTGCTTGTTCAATCCTCCTGGAACCGCAAAAAATAGATGGGGAATCTCAGGATGTTTCACTGTGTTTTTGTCACCTCCCTGTATCCAGTAGGAAATTTCACAAGAGCCTTCTTTATAGTAAACTGAAATTTCTGTTAATGGATCTACATCTTAGCTGTAGACTTAGCTGCAGACTTACACTGGCCAACTTAGCTGTAATTATCACAAGACCCGGGGGCAGACATGGACAAATAACAGGCCATCTTTATCACATGTCTGATACTCTGGAGGAGAATATTTGGTTATCGTTTTGAGTCTCACCTGAGAACCCAGGATTTCCATTAAAATTTCAGACACTGTGACACAGTGTCAGTGATTTTTTTGTTTTTTCCAAATTTCTTGATCTTTATGACCATAGTGTGGTTGGGAATTGAGCCTCTGGTGTTTACTATCCAGAAGTCCTTTAGAGATGTAAAACTAGAATTTAGAATATTTTTTTTTTTTTGGTAGCACTTTTTCCCACCCAAATGACAAAACCATAACAGTTTATACAAAGAGAGACACCTCAGGCCCCGTGTGCTGGAAAAGACACAAGGAGAAGAGTCAGCATAGTGGTGTCATGAGGTTGCACCACTATTTTGATCATTCAGCTTACAAACAAGGAGCATGAACATGTGGCATCTGGTCACAAGAATATAATGTCTAACCAGCAAGACCATCTACATTGACTGTGGGCATAGCTAGGCATGTAGGCAAGAAGTATGTGTAGCAGTGTCCATTATGAGGATACACTGAGCCTTGCTGGTTGTCTATGGTCCTTCCCCACACCCTGGCCTGTGCCATCTGCTCCACCCGGCTGATGCTGACTCCCGTCTGAGCAGCCTGCCCAGCAACTCTGCAAATGCGGGACTGCTCAGCCTCTGTCACCTCCAAGTCGACAAATAAGTGATATGCAATGAATTCTCACTGTTCCCATCATTTCAATAATCTAATAACAACTCTGGTCATTATGGGATTTGGAAACAGATGATTTCATCTTGAAAAGGCATGAGAAATCCATACAGATGTTTAATGTCTCAGAGCTGAGCATCAAATCCAATAAATACTTAGCCCAGAGCAACGTAATTCTGTTACTCACTAGGAAATGGAGAAAACAAGAGTGCCTTTTCATGCATCTTTAGTTTCCAAATCCTTATGTCTATACAAATGCTGTATGTCTCTCTAGTTTTTTTCTGTACAGTATGTTAAAGGAGTCAATAGGTAGTCAAGACTATCAAAAGATTTCTAAAGGTGGATAGGCACTAACCAGTGACAGGCTTACACCAGTTTAGACCAGCTAGGAAACTTGAATTTTTACTAAATGATACTCATGTTTAGGAGCACTGCCATTGATTCTTACGATGAAAATTTGGAGTTATATACTCTGGTTTTACCTGTAGCTAAATCTGGCCCCTGAATACTCATGTCCAGCAATTGTACTGGTGAGTTCCATACCCAGATGCCGATGATATGTCTCATGGTTATAATAGGATTGAAATTACCTGGGAAACAGAAAGTGACCTAGATCATCTAGATATCTGAGATGATACACTGTGGTGCTTGGCAAAACAGAATAACAGAAAGGGAAGACAAAGAGCACCTACATTTACATTTTTTAAGATCTACCAGATTTAGACTAATGCTTTTACATGTCCTTCCATTTACCTGGCCTGATTTTCACAAGGTCCAAATGCATTCACACACACACCCCCCACCCACCCCCACCCTCATGTCTTCCATTAAATAGGAACACAAATGCTTCCAGGTGTTTTACAATTACTAATGCCTGTTTTATCAGAGCTCTAAAAGATGGTGCTATTGAGGCTTCTTTCCACCTTCATTTACATCAATCCTAGTTATAATGGCACAGATACTCTATAAAGATGCATTAAAGCACCAAAAAAAAAAAAAAACCCACAATTAAATTGGGGTTTTGATCTGTTAGCACTATACCTCCTGATGATAAACATTCTCCTTTTACCCTTTTCCAAGGCAGATCTGAATCATCATGGCAAACATGCATTCCTCAGCCTGCTGAGAGCTGGAATTGGATCCAGAGCAGAATTCAAATACTCTGGCTCACATCTACCTCAGTGTAAAAAAACTTTAATACTTACACAGGCTACAGGTGAACTCTATTCTTTTTCCACAGTGCAGGCAAACTCTTATTCTAGTGTATTATTATTATTTCCTAACACTAAATAACTAGAGTTCTTGAAAGAGCTCAGCACACAAACCACATATAACCACAAAGTATGTTTCTTACCAGAAGTTTATTTTTGTCATTAATAGAAATATCGACAGAAAGTCTTATATCACCAGGTGAGTCACCAGCAGGGAGGTGTGTCATCATAGGAACTGCAGGGAATCTCCTTGTTTGGCCTCATTGTCTAGTCATCTTTACTAAGAGGAACTGAAAAAAAAAAAATCTTCTCAGAGGGCAGGAAAACCCCATAACGTCCCGGGATGATGAAGAAAGGAAAGTACATCTTGTGTCATCAAAGCAAGACAGCCACTGAAATGTATACTGTAAAATGACACAGAGGGCTTCTCTGTAAGAAAACTCATGCTGCCAGCTACTTGCCGTGATTAACTCTGTCTCACAGGAAGCAAGGATCACACATTCCCTCTTTAAACCAAGTTGGTTATTTTAAGTGTATCAGATCCTCTTCCTGTTTACCTCCAGGCTAGCAACAGCAGTCACATAAGACAGCTACTACCCTTATTATGCCGTATTTTTCCCTTACTCTAAGTAGTAAGAAACATCCCGGAATTGACTAAAAGCTTTGTGTTAGTGTTGTGAATGGCAGCTCTCAGTTGATGAAAAGGGAAGTATTTCTCTGCTTATTTTACCATACTTGGACACTCCTTGAAATCTGTGCATTTTAACTTCAGTTGTGAAATTGCAAAGATCTTTGCTCAGGAAGGCTAATATGCCTGCCCTGGCTTCACTGAAGCCAGTATGGTTCATCTGAACAGACTTCATTTCAGGACTTGAAAGCATAATTCAAGACCCGTGGTCCAATTTCCATTTGTTGCTGGCCAAATGAGATGCCAAGACTAGTCTATGATTTCAGATCTTTTTTCCCTTGTTGCCCTAAAATCACTCAAAGAAGTGTCTGCATATTTTGCACACAGCAGACTTCATTTTAGAAATTTTCAATTAAGAAGGGAGGAGGAAAAGGGAAAAAGTATGGTGCAAAAGTTGAAGCTAAAGTTAGACAAATTTAGACTGGAAATATGTATAAACATTTAACAGGAAAGGCTTGTCACCACTGGAGCAACCGATCCTTCACTATTTCTTGTCTTTGAACATGGCTCAGATCTCTTTCTAAGAAATATGCAGTTGTTCCTGAGCTTCCAAACTGTGATACAGATTGTACCAGTATTGAAGCCATGCCAAAGCAGGGAGCTGCTGTTGCTGACAGTAGGACTTAGTACTGCTATAAGGTATGGGGCGTGGGAAAAAAAAAGCACATGGTCACACATGCATATACATACACACAGAGGAAAATTTAGCCTGCCTTCTCTGAGGAGACAATGTTGCCCACTGGAATGGGAGGGCCAAGGTGATCCATGCAGCTCAAAAAGATTTACCAAGTACAGAATCTAAAATGTAAACTCTGGAAGGGCTTGAGGAAGTCTGTCAGCAGGATATTCAGTAGGTCTTAATCAGTACCGAGTCAGAAGTAACTCCTATTAAGGGGGATGCTAAATTTGCTCAATAAGAAATGATGAAGACATAGAGAATAAACTTGCAGGTCTCTCTCCAGCTCCAACTACCATTAGTGGCAAAGTAACCACATACCACAGAATTAAAATTTCTCTTCTTTTTGCAAGTGATGGGTGACTCTCTTGAGTGGAGGCTGAGACTTTATCCCCCACTACAGAGTCTGGCAATGATATATCTGAAATCTATTAGTCTATTTGAGCTTTATTTTGACCTTCAAAATTTGGTAAGGGATTGGCAATGAGATTCTGCCGCCAATTCTACACTCCCCCGTTGCCACCAGAAAGAAAAACCTAATTTTTGTATGTCTAACTTTTTTTCTTGACCAGAGGCCATAATGGCAAAAGGCTAAACATTTCATTAAAAATTCTAAATAAAAAAAGAAAAAAATCTGAACATATGGTAAGATCTGGATTTCAGTGTCAGGCCAAAACCTTTGCTCTGCCTGCCATGACCATGATGCTATCAGGTTCAAAAACTACTGAACTGCTCTCTCTCAAAATATTCTAAAAGTAGATGGAAGCTCTGTTTTTCAGAAGGGAACAACATTTTTGTTTTTTTCAAAGTTCAATACCTAAAATACAATGTTATAAAGAGACTATTTTGCTTTCAGAACAAAAGTCCTATAACTTTTCCTTCTAAATGATATATTGCTGAAAAAATCATTATACTCCTCTCTCTTACAGGAAGTACTCACTGAGTTTCTCCTTTTTCAGTCTGCCTATTTTTTTGACAGTCACATACAAAGTGTAGTACTGATCACAGAAGCAGATGAAATATTCAGAAGCACTGAACAGAACACGAGGGGGTAAATACTGCAATACTGAAAGTTTTTTTTCCTTTCCTTTCATGGTTTTGCCACTGGAACAAGATTACTGTATAGCCACACCTGGTCTAGGAAATGGACCTCAGCTCCTTTCAAATATTAGAAATCCTTTCCAAAAACATTTGGACTAGGCTCCAAAAGAATCCAAAGTATGAGTACTTCTCACTCAGTAAGTACCCCATGCATCCACCAAGTATCAACGCAGGCTGAACGTACAAATGATCTTTGCTAACCAAACACCACTGTCTAACATGGGAGAAGAGCAAACACGTTTATTTGGGGGGGTTTTACTCTACAAACTGCTAGAAAAAAGGCCTGCCCTAACAAAATTGTGTGGTTGTACCTGGAACCGGGATGCCCCAAGAGCCACGTGCAGGTGAGAGCATGCAGTCACCGCGGGAAGCCACTGCGGCTCGAGGAGGACCCATCCCGGAGGAGGGCTTGGAGGACATGCAGAGGCTTCAGCTCTGCCCTTTTGTCAAAGAAACGCTCTCACACGTGTTTGAATACTGCATCGTTTCAGCAGAGAGGGAAAGGCTTCCAAGCTGCACAATTATGCTATTGTAATCACATGGCACAGGCCAAATTAGACAGAGTAGCTCTGTTTTCCTGAATCCGGTTTTATAAGCTACATTCTAGCGGCGCTCCATTACGCTGCTATGCAGAAGTGTCTGGCATTGTTTCCATCACAAACAAATCTTTATGTCCTAAATTCATGTTGGACGGAAACTTGGCTTCCAAGGCCTAAACCTAAGAATTACATTTGTTTGTTTAAACAAATTTGAGGGAAAACATACTTGGCCATCTTTGAGTTATATGATGACAAGATGATTTAGATTTCCCATAAAAGATATAATTCTTTTTCCCTCCTCATGCCAAACAAAGATGCTTTCTTATATCTGGACAGTTGCTGGCTAGAAGAACAAACCTATCGAGAAAAGCCAACCCTCAGTAATATTGATTAGGGCAGCAGATGCTGAGCACCTCACAGGATGTGGTTCTTGCTTTGGAAAAGTGAAGACAAAGGTTTATCTCCTACATTTATAAGACTGCAGTTTCATTTCTCTGATGCTGCTCTGTGTAAACTTAAATTGGAATTGATGTATTTTGACTGTATTGTGCACTATTGGAATGACTTTATCTCCCCTAAATAGAGCGTATTTACAAATGGCTACTGTAATAAGCCATCCTTGAAAGGAAACATCCTGGGAAAGATGCAATTGAAATGCATAAGAAATGCAACCAAAACTCAGTTTTCTCCTTTTTCACCATAATTTTTTCTTTGTGCTTACTTAAAGTACTATCAAAAGAAAATGATGGTGGCATTCTGCACCCAAGACCAAAAAAAAAATCTTTGTGTCCTTGGATTGATATGTATGATTTTTTTTCTTCTTATGTCTTTGGAGAATAAATGAAAAAAACTGCTTTATATATCACTTAATTAAGTTACCCCTCTGAGAAAATATTGTAATCTAAATGTATCCATCATTTTCTCTTTATATTGCAGAAGTTGTATCATTTTGGGCTATCTACATGATTTCATATATTGATTCAATCCCACTAATATCTGGCACTGAAGTATCACAGAGGAATAGAGAAGTTGGGAAAAATCAGAAATCATTAGTAAAGCCTTCTCTAAAACAAGAGACAAAGGTAACCTTTGCAAATGCTTCATCATCAATCCAGCTGTATTACCTATTTTATCTTCTACCACAATTCATTCAGATCTGGACTACACAAGGATGTATCAAAGAGGAGAATAAACAGATAATTCATAGAAAAAACAAATACATATTCTCAGAAAAGCACACTGGATGATGCTATGTATATCTCCCTTTGAAGATATTTTTGACATTCCCCTTCTTAATGTCTAAAACCAACTGGTACCTTTAAAAAACACTGGGTCAGGAGACAATAGAAGTATATGGGAAAATTTAAAATGTATAAAATATATTTCTTCACATGAAAAGCTGGACCTCTTCTGCTTTAATGAAATGAAGCCTGTAGTGCATAGCTACAAGCAGGTCAGCCATGCACTTCTTGATAGACCTGGGCCATGGCTGAGCATTTTCTTTCTTAGGAAGAGTCTCACAAATCACTCATTAGAACCCAGCCAGATCTACCAGCTCATTGCCTTTTCCAAATTATCTCTTAAGATTTAATTTCCAGTACTGAATATTTGTTCTTGGCAGCCTCAGAGCAACTTGGAAACACAGATAAAACAAACCATTACATGCTTAGACACCTGCTACTCTATGGTATACAATTAACAGAGAGTCAAGTCTCAACAAATGATTTCATTTGCTCATTGTTGTGTTTAAGCAAGTGCTTGTCATTTAAAATAAAGCAATTGCGAGCAGTTTCCATTATGGAGTTATCTGTTCTTAATGTCATCATTCACTACAGCAGTGGCCAGAAGTGGGTTTTCCAACCTGAGTAGATCATCGTTTACTCTGACATAGTACTTATCTATCATTCCCATGTATACTGTTTGTTTATAGGTTCAGTACCACATTTTGCTTTCTAAACAGAAGCGGCAGTATTTGCTGAAGACAAACCAAACAATGAGTTATCATGAAGAAATATACTGGTAGTCACTGAAACTCTTGTAGTGTAAAGATCTCCAAGTCAGGCATGCAATTGCTTTTGGATAGAGGAGGGAAATAAAGAAGCTCCATGGTGAGCTAAGAACTAGCCAAGAAAGGGCTTCGCAAGATGTTTGCAAAAGTTTACTGAACTTTTCCAAGCCACCAAGGATCACCTGGACCTCCCACTGGGATTACAAGCATCTCTCCAAATTCATTGAGTCTTCCACACTTCTGTTCGACTTTGGGATACATGCCCTTGCTGTTCCCCTTACAAAGGAAGCTCCTATACATCTCACTCTTCCTTGGGACTTTTTCATATTCCAACAATTTATCTGGCTGGCTTCCACTAAGAAATGCCACAGCACTTCTCTACAGAACCAGTCTTTAGTTGGTTTCTCTGATCTTCCACCAATAACAACCACCACTGTCAGAAATTATCCTTTTCCCACTAGTGCCCTCTTCCCTTTTTTTTTTTTCCCCTCAAAAAAAAAAAAAAAAAAAATAGGGTGAGCAGTTGATTTCTGTCTTCTTCAAAACCTTCACTTATTATCTATTGCAATATCTGACTCCTTACTGCAGGCACTACTTGTTGCTTCTTCCTAAGGAGAGCAGTAAAAATTGATACAGCTGACATACAGCTCTCTTTATAAAAACAAGACAATTTCCCTTTGTGGGATGAAGTAAATATGTGTATTAAATCTTTCAGCACTAGATAAAATAATTCATTACAGTTTCCTACTGAAGGGAAATGAGGAAGGTGATCTCTAGCAAGTATGAAAAGGTAACACCTGGAGATTTGACATGATTAGCCCCTAATATTTGTGAGAAAACCAGGGGCAGAAGGCAAAGCAGTTTCCAGTTAGAATGAACGCACACTGGAACTAGCTCAGGAGCAGCTTGCACTGGTCTGCTTCCGTGCTTCTGTCAGTGCCACATTGATCTAGCCCTCATGTTAAAGAAACAGTTTTTAGGTTAAGTTTGAAACAGTGAAAGGATATCTTAATAAGAAGCATGTGCATACATGCTCACTTGCGGGGGGGGACACACACACATATTTTCTTGACACTAACTGGCACCTGAAGATTGGTTTCAATATTCAGCATCTCAGTTCTCTGCAAACATTTAGAAGGAAACAGAATGCATGAAGTCCTAGGATCCAGTAAAATCCATGGCAAAAATCCCACTGACTTCAGCTGTCCTCATTCTTCCACTCAACCTCAAGTCAATACGCCTTTTTGTTTATTTTCTTGTTCAAATACTTTCCTTTAATGATATTAACACAGGAAAAATAACTGCTTGTCAGCAGAGCTCTACAGAAATTGGCAGGTTCTCTTTGAAGGTGTTTATGCAAGCTGCTTCTTCGGTTTGATTAGAGTAAATTCTAGCCGCAGCGTTTGGACCCAGATCAAGAGAGAAATTTCAAATTCTGCCCACAGAATGTTCATGTACAGCATCTGAATTGGGCTGAGGTCATTCTGCATTCATTTTCATGACTTGAGGTTTGTTACTAGCTTTAGAACCAGAAATTTGCAGTAAAACTCAACTAAAGCCACCTCCTTTCACCTAGTTTCAGGACCAAATTATCTAACACCAGGAACTACTTTCGTTGGTAACATATGCCAACAGTTATCACACAGTGGTATCTGAAATGGAACATTTATTTCCTCTTTAACCCTAAGGAAATATTATGATAACAAAATGTCGTCACCCTTGGAAAGTGTTGACTTTTACATGATGACCACAGGGTCCATTTTTGGACCAGCTTGTCTGAAATTCATTACGCTAACCAAAGATTGGTGGGTTGGGTTGTTTCTGTCGTGTTCTAAGAAACTGTGGAGTCATAAAAGCTTCATGCCTTTTGGCATGGAGATTGGACAACAGAAGCTCTGCAAAGTTCCTCTTAAGTGTGCAGCTGTAGCCCGGACCAAGAGAGAGTAGTATTTACGGCAATGTTGATTTGTGGATCTCTGAAAAACAGTGGTCATTTAATTTCCATTGCTTCAGAGGAGTCTGCTGGAAAAGAGCCCATGTGTCCTTCAAGAAAACATTTCAAGCTGCAACCAGTGAAACTCTGAAGCTTACTGTGAGAGCCCAGAATTCAAGCTGGCACAGCCGGTTTGAATTCTGCTGGATATATATGGACATTCTGAAGATTGATCCCAAAGGTCTCCCAGAAGCACCAAAATAACCGCCAGTATGTTTTCTGTTCATTTCTTGTTATTCTTATTTCCTTGTCACTCTCAGTATCTGCTTATTTCTGTTGTCCTTATAGATGTTTCTCTCTGATCCATCTTCCTCCCTGTGTCACTGTGTTAATCAAATAGTGCTCTCCTTCTAATGATGTAATTTGTCAGTTCATCTAATGCGGACATGATGCTCAAAGGCTGTTATGTTGCAGTATCACCTTAGATACTACAGATACTACAGATCATCTTAGATACAGACCTGCAAAGGTCATCCCCATCTATTTGAACAGAAAATCCACAGCATTAATCCATTTGTGCATTCACTTATATTTAAAGTGCAGAGAAGTCTGGCAACCTGGTGAAGACCGTCGCTGACTTGGGCATGAAAGACCTGGTTAGTGAGTGTTCCTGTAGACCCGTAACTCCACACATAACCCCATTCTGTTTGACTACACACACATTTCAGCCCCCCCCCCCACCCCACCCCCCCCTTGGTTCTATTTTCCAAATCAAATTTTAAAGGGTTGGATCTGACCTTCTCACCCTGAGAAACAGAGAAAGTGCTCAAGCAGGAATACCTGGCCAGTCACACTATTAAAACAAAAACAATTACTGCCTTATTTAACAAAACAAGCCACAATCTCAAAATGGTAGAGGCCGCCTATCTTGTTAAGGCCTTAATAGCATATTTTGTGGTTCCCTGAGGAATAATTCTCCTTATTCAGAGAAACACTTATTAACCTTCATAATTTATTTGTGGCTTCACTAAACACGCACATACTGTACTGCATGGCCATTAATCCTGGGAATGAACTTATTAATGATGGGTTAACCTTAAGAGGTTCAGTTTAGCTCAGATAACCACCCAGATTTCTGGATGACTTGTTGAAATATATCAACTATTTGAGACTCACTACTACACTTTTTCCAAAGTCCCTGTTGTGTGGCACTTTTTCTAGTCAACCCTCCCAGAAGGTCCCCAGTTTCCTCCCACCACGTTAGGTGAAGTGTTACCTTGGGCATTTGTTAGCTGACATCACAACTTGCTTATTTGGCATTCTAGGATAAAAGTTAGCCGTTAGCTAGAAGGTCATAGCGTAAAGCAGTCTTAGTCTCTGACATCCAACATACATGCTGCCTCTCCCCCGTAACACTTGTTTCAATGTTCTTCCTCTGAGTGAGCTGAGCATGGCGGGACTACAGAAATTACATCTGACTCCTATAAACTGTGCATGTGGCTAGTCTATACTAAAATCTCATACAGCTTATGTTACTTCATTTTCTTTTTTCACTAACCTACTTAAACAATCAGACCTTTTTTGATGCCTTGCATTTTGATACAAGGTCTCATACATGTTTCTACTGTCCCTATCACAACAGGATTCTGAACCTGTTCAGGACTCTAAACACAGCCAGTACTAAAAATAATGATTTATGTACAAAGTTTTTTTTACATTTCAGAAAAATATAGTCTTGCTACTAAAGAGAACAAATGCGCAAATTCTGGGAAGCCAGTCTCTCTACTAATTCCCACTGTAGTCTGGCTTTTGAATACTTCTTATGTTTTTGACTTCTGATGCTGCTTTCAGCTAATTATTGCAGCTGAATATGAACAACTCCTTAACATATTCCACCATTTCCAGAAAATGGAAGAACACGATTCTAATGATGATAACTTACAGAATTTAATACATACTAGCATAGGGATATGTCTGAGGAGTCTGTGGAGGGAACAGCCATACCACGGCTATGTGAGCAATTACTGCTTGAACCAGAACTAACTTTACAGAAAGCTATAGTTATTTCTAGCCAAATTGAGACTGCAATTGTAGAGGCCAAAATAATTGCTCAAGAGGCTATAGACCATGTCCAAGCAGTTCATTCATTAACAGCGTGATCTCTAAACTGGCGTAAGTGTGGCAGGCAGAGTGGTGGTAAATGGAGCACATTTGATATATCCAGAAAGCACCATGCCATCTCAACACCCTCTGATACTTCAAAGTCGGGCTTTGACTGTGAATCCCTACTGTGTATCACCGACTCCACTCTGAAATTAAACCATGAAACGCAGACAATTACTGTATTGAATTATGCGTAGATAAGGGTGAGACAAAAGAATCCCAAACCTGTGCATGCAGCTATCACACTCAAAGCCATATGAAGACATCAGACATCAAACTTCTGTTAAAACAAAACCAAAAAATAAGTGAGCAAACAAAACCACACTAAGGCACCTGGGCTTCAAGCCTATGCTGGTTAAAGAGAAAGCTTTGAAAACATTATCATATGTAACCAATGTAACAAGCCTGACAGGAGGGCTGAAATAGCGGTACTGAAAGTGGTGAACTGCTCTGTGTGTATCGACAGAGAATTAACTACTAGAACAAGCGCTCCACAGGACCTTATTAGTACCACTGTAATGATGCACATCTAGTCTCAGCATACCTTATGGGAGGGACTGGGGAAAGAGAAAAGGAGGTCTTGTTGCTACCATCTTTGTCTGGTTGGCTGGATAAAGGAGAGGTGAGCAAAGAGATGTTTCTGACTGCCCTTGGGAAGAGAAGGAAGGCGCTACTCTGGCCAAATCAGGATGGAAAAGCTACTTGCTTCTCCTGACAGCTCAGATACTCTAACACACACTCAAGCACAGGGCTGACCTAACTGCACAAGACCAAAGAAGCCTACGGGACCAGACAAGAGTGTGCTGCCGTTGCGAGTGAAGCACTTGTTTCTGTTTAAGGGCCCGAAAAACAGTGCACTTCCCCGTAGGTTGCACCAGCCAATATCAACTCTGTGAATGAGCAAGGCAAGGTAAACACATGCTGTGTAACACGTTCATACGCATTGGCTAGCTTTCGTGCACATAAGTAAATGCAAGCCCTGAAGTGAGAACACTTCCATAGCTCACTCATTGGAACAGTAAGGAACAGTAAGGCAGACAACTGCTGTCTATAGTGGAGAGGGCAATACGCTCTTCGCTCACCAACAAATCGCCCCGTCTTGCTGAACGGCTCAAAGTACATTATGGAGTAGAGCGAGAAAATTTGAGACTACCTAACATGCAGAAAAGATCAGGAAGATCCCCTGATATAAGCGTGGTGGGTCACCTCTGCTTGGCAGAGCTGCAGGGGACACTGCTCTGTGTGCCACAGAATGCCAAAGCCAGGTGCCTTCAACTCATTCAGAAGCCACTTAGACAGTTGGCTGGAAGAGCAATGGCTCAGAACCAGATTCAAGTCCTCGGAAATCCTGTTACTTGCCAGAGGCACAAGAAAGGAGCTGTAATACAGTTGGCCCAATTGTATCCATTGTTCCTGACACGGTGTATTAGGACCTTTTGGAACAGCATCAGAGAGCTTACAGTACGCTACTGCTTGTAACAGACTATGCCAGCCAGTGCCTAGAAATAAGCTCTTTCTGCATTACTTCAATAACAGTGCATCTATAAAATAGTCCTGTGTTGGCTTAATTATGCACCTATTTGGAATACAAGCCTTGTTAGGTAAAACCTCCAAGTATAAAATAAACATAGGATCTGAATTGTTCTTTTTCCTCTATTTTTGTTAGCACAGCCAGTCACAAAAGTGAAAGTAGGAAAACACAAACATTTTCCTAGAAATGTTAGTTTTTAACTGCAAATATGTTTTCAGTTATTTCTTTCTAGTCATCTCTTCAACCGTTTTAAAAACTCTCATCTTTTATGTGCTTAGAGATTGGGGGGACATCATTCTCAATAACAATTATTATTATTTTCCATTGGAAATGTGGACAATATTACTCTGACAAGCTGTACTGAATAAAATGTGTAAAGTCTGCAAATACTTCTTTTATTTATATCATGGTAAGCACCACAGCATTTCTGGTGCACCTAAATATAAATGGAACCCAATATTAGAATTCCACATGTTCCTGTTTGTTATTTTATATACTAATCACAAAAGAGTGTTTTCTGACTGAAAACACTGTGCACCACTGTAACGTAAACATTAACTACAATAAAATAGTAACAGGCAATTGTTGTAGTTTGCAGAGCTAAAAATACACGTAGTATCTGCAAAGAACATGTTTTTCATGGGGCTTCACACAGGGTTGACTGTGACTCAAAGTTTCGTTAATAAATATGTTAAAATCTAGGTCTCATTTAACACAGCTTGCATCCTATGGCAATTGGAAGGACAGAAATGGTCTTTCACTGACTCACCCCACTGGCTGCTGGTATAACAGGGTCATGAGCAATGCAGTCTAAGCAAACGGGGAAGACTGACATTTCTATTTATTTACAAAGGATATCTTCCTTCCTCTGGTCTGCCTTCCTCCCTTCTTCACCCCCGCAGTCTAACCCTGCCCTGTCTGGTACGTGGGTATGGTATTTGTCTTCAAAACATAACAAATAGAAGTTAGCATTCACCACTGTGACTTATCTGACAGCTCAGCACTCTGTTTCAAGTCGCTCACCATTGCAGCTTGGTTTCCACAAAGCCCTGCGTCATACGATGGCACCCTGCCAGGTCATAGGCTGCTCCGTCTCTTGGAAATGGAAATTTGTTAAGTTCACTGAGCTTTTTCTTCCTTCTCTTAATATGTTTCATGTATTAAATGGAAGAACATGCCAAATGGTATTATTGCAGGGAACAAAGATTCATAGTTCAGAAAAACTGTCCCTCCATTTTCAGTGTGAAATTTTACTTCTCTGGTTGGCATAGGAATTCACCAAGTTCCTCTCCTGCGAAGATGTCGTTTTCCTAATATTCTTCCCTGGACTAGAATGAAAATCCTCCTATATGGTTCAGGTGTCAATTACTCCAGCCCAGTGATAACATCCTCTCCCTCTCTCTAACCAGACTTGTTTCAGACATAGCAGGGCACAGGTCCAGACTCCTGCTGTGATCAACTGCTTCCTGACCTCAGCTGCACAATAGGAACTCTTTTTTTTTTCTTTTTTTTTTTTTATTGTTATTATTTTTATTTAAAGGGTCAATTTGTTTTATAGGTTTTTCTTTCCCCTTTTTAGACTCTGAAATAGATCAAGGACTACTTGAGAGTCACAACATAGCAATCCGTCACAACAATGACAACAATGAAGAAGCACCTTTATGTTCTAAAATATGGATTTTTCATTATGGAAAAAATTCTCTGCAAGTGTTTCTTAAGAGAGCTAGTAACAGTTTATTTTGTCAAATGTCTGCTCATATTTGTGACTATTTCAGGAAGAATGGAAACTTCTTTAGTCCCTTGGTATAACAGGAGAGTCATCATGACCCAAATCCCATACTCTGGGGACCTTCAAGATCTGCATGGCAACAGTAATTTCCTTTCTTTGTTCCTTGCTCCCACATCAAACCTTCCTGCTCGATTACCTCACACCGAAACGATGACAGAACCTGCAACTTGCAGGTGCACCCCCGGATGCCTAAATCTGAAAGCGAGAGTATCGCATTGAATCTAACCACGAGGCTGGATTAGCTGGCTACAACATTTTCTTGCTTTCAATGCCTCTGCACAACTCCATAAACTCAAATTAACCTGAAAAAGCCTTTATGTACCCGTTTTTCTCCACCACCTGAATGGCTGCACTATCTGCTACGCTGCAGGTTGTAGCCAGCATATGCAGAGCCAGATCTATACCACATCCCTCTCATGGTCTCCAGAGGATGCAGTGAGCAAGAGGAAGGAACCAATGGACGGACCATCACTGAACCACTCTCAGGGTCATCCCCAAACAAACACTTCATGTTAGTCAGAGCTGCTCTTAGGAAACTGAGTTTTAAATAAAGGACTTGCCCAAGGATTGCAAGAAACCACAGAAAAACAAAATAAAGTCCTAGCTCCCTACTCTGTTCATCTGCAAATTAAGAAAAATCATTTCCTAATTGCATATGGCTATGTTCTGTGCTATTTTCTGGCTAACGTATGGCTATTTTCTGTGCTATAGTGCTATGTTGGTGAAGTCTTGACAGCCTGAGTAACAGGCAGTCCCCGTTAGTTATTTCTGTCCTTGTGCCCTCCCTAACAACTGAGAGAGATTTCCTCAGCTGAAATGCAATATATCCCAGATGCTGCTGCACACATCTCCCATGTGGGGCTCTGTCTCACGGTGGTGCAGCCACAAAGACTGCCCTCCTCGTGTAACACAAAAATCCTCTCCTGTCGCTGGAGGACCTGTCCTGGATGATGGAGGCAAAGCTAGGAATCTGGTCCTATCCATAATTTAATTTCACTGATACCGCTTTCAAAACACCAGCTCCTCTCTAATGAAGTGATCATACTGGTATTACTCAGATACGAGCAACAGAGCGCTCAGCCCTGACTCACGTTCTTACTTGTACCTCGCTTAGATAGAGGAGGATTGAACAAAACCTCAGTGAAGAACTAAGGACATGGCCTACGGTGATTAATTCTCCCTCACAAGTATAAGTCACTGAGGGTGGTGGATCACCATAGGTACCAAGCCCTTCGGTCTCTCTCTAGGGCAGGAAATCCTCGCCCATGTTCTGAAGAAGCCGGGCACCCCCTACTGACCCTGCACTCAGAAGGCAGGCGGCTTTCCATGCCCTTAAACCCAACGGAAAAAAAAAAGGAACAGACCAATGGAGATCCATTTTTTTGTACATAGTCTTAATTTCGTTCTTTAATGGATACATTTCTTTTCACTTTTCAACGAATAAGTTGCTTCTCACAGATCAAGAGCTTCCTATGGTAGGAAGAAGATTGCTCTTCTCTGTCCACAGCTTTCCTCCTTACTCTTGGCATCTTTGGGGAAATTACCTGAACTAACAACTGTTGCAGAAGAGGAAAGCTGGCTTTCATACACTGCTGTTATGCCTTTCCTCTGCTGTTGTCATAGCTGAACAACTGGTCCAGATAATTATTCTTCATAGCAATCAGGATAATACTCATTGGTATGAAGACAGAGAAAAAAGTACTTATTCCTTCCCTGTGAGGAAGAAATTTAGGACTTTATACAACACAGGGTTCAAAATAAGTCTAATTTCTGTATGTCCTTGTATCATTCACCCCTGTGGGATTCTGCTGGGGCAAAGAATTACTATTGTTCAGGTATAATTTGGCTGTGGTCTCCACTCCAACACCTGCACAGTCTTCTTTCATCAAATAAAGGTAGCTTTGGAAGAAGTACACAGCAAGGCTATAATACCTTGATATTTATACAGGAAATAGGAAAGGAGGAGGGCTTCCCTCTGTCTTGTATTTTGTTTGGAGAAATTTAGCTTGAGGACAATCAACGTTCTTGTAAAATCTGAAACACTTCACAGATGCCAGGTCTCCAATTAGCTCTGGAAATCAAGATCCATATTTTAAAATTATCAATCTCAGCTTTCTACCTGACATACTGGAGATACCAGAAGAGTGCTAAATCCTTTCTTCTTGCACTCAACTTACTGTGGATTTCTCATAAGAAACCCTTGAAGACATGTCTGAGCAACAAGCAAAATAGGTGAGGGATGATTACAGCCCACAGAAAAAATGTGCATATGAAAAAATATCTGAAATCTCTAATCCAATCTGGACAATCTTGATTATGACATATCACATTCTCTCTTTTAATATATGTAATTAATGTACATGTAATTAATTTAAATTCATTGTAATTAATTAATTTAAATTCAATGTAATTAATTTAAATTCATCACATACACCTAAAAGTGAAGGAAAACAGATTCCCCTTTTCTTAGTTTATGGTCTTTGGAAGAAGGAACAGGCAACTCAGGAGGACTACAAAGATGTCATGAGTTAATGCAGGGACAAATTTGGAAGGGCCAAAGCCCAGCTAGAACTTAATCTGGCTACTGCCATAAAAGGCAATTTAAAAAATGTTTCTATAAATACATTAGCAACAAAAGGAGGGATAAGGAGATTTGTTGGATGCAGGGGGGAAACAAAATGACAAATGATAAGTATAAGGCTGAGGTACTTAATGCCTTCATTGCCTCACTCTTTAATAGTATGACCAGTTGTTCTCAGGGTACCCATCCCACTGAGCTGGAAGACGGGTGAGGAGCAGAATGAAGCTCCCACATTCCAAGGGGAAATGGTTAGTGACCTGCTATACCGCTTAGACACACAGAGGTAGGTCTATGGGGCCAGATGGGATTTACCCAAAGGTGCTGAGGGAGCTGACAGAAGTGCTCACCAAGCCACTTTCCATCATTTATCAACAGTTCTGGTGCCAGTTGACTGGAGGTCAGCAAATGTGACACCCGTCTACAAGAAGGGCCAGAAGGAAGATCCGGGGAACTACAGGCCTGATAGCCTGACCTCGGTGCCAGGGAAGGTTATGGAGCAGGTCATCCTGAGTGCCATCATGCAGCACGCACAGGACAACCAGGTGATCAGGCCCAGTCAGCACGGGTTTATGAAAGGCGGGTCCTACTTGACTGACCTTATCTCCTTCTATGACAAGGTGACCTGCTCGGTGGATGAGGGAAAGGCTGTGGCTGTTGTTTGCCTGGACTTTAATAAAACCTTTGACACCATTTCCCACAGCTGCTCATGGCTTGGATGGGTGTACAGTTAGCTAGGTAAAAAACTGGCTGGATGGCCAGGCCTAAAGAGGCGTGGTGAATGGAGTTAAATTCAGCCGGTGGCCTGTCCCTAGTGGTGTTCCCCAGGGCTCAGTTTTGGGACCAGTTCTGTTTAATATCTTTATCAACAATCTGGATGAGAGGATCAAGTGCACCCTCAGTAACACTTCAGATGATACCAAGTTAGGAAGGAGTGTTGATCTGCTTGAGGGTAGGAAGGCACTACAGAGGGATCTAGACAGGCTGGATCAATGGGCCAATTCAACAAGGCCAAGTGCTGGGTCCTGCACTTGGGTCACAACCACCCCATGCAACTCTACAGGCTGGGGGAAGAGAAGCTGGAAAGCTGCCTGTTGGAAAAGGACCTGGGGGTGCTGGCTGACAGCTGGCTAAATATGAGCAGCAGTGTGCCCAGGTGGCCAAGAAGGCCAACAGCATCCTGGCTTGTATCAGGAATAGTGTGGCCAGCAGGAGTAGGGAAGTGATTGTTCCCCTGCACTCAGCACTGATGAGACCACACCTCAAGTGCTGGGTTCAGTTTTGGGCTGCTCACTACAAGACATTGAGATGCTGGAGCGTGTCCAGAGATGGGCAATGAAGCCAGGGTCTGGAGCACAAGTGCTGTGAGGAGCGGCTGAGACTTGGGTTGTTCAGCCTGGAGAAGAGGAGGCTGAGGGGAGACCTTATCACTCTCTACAACTGCCTGAAGGGACATTGTAGCAAGGTGGGTGTTGGTCTCTTCTCCCAAGTAACTAGTGACAGGACAAGAGGAAATGGTGTCATGTTGTGCCAGGGGAGGTTTAGATTGGTTTAGATTGGATTTCTCCACCAAAAGGGTTGTCAAGTACTGGAACAGGCTGCCCCGGGAAGTGGGTGAGTCACCATCCCTGGAGGTGTTTAAAAGACGTGTAGATCTGGTGTTTAGGGGCATGGTTTAGTGCTGGACTTGGCAGTGCTAGGTTTGTGGTTGGACTTGATGATCTTAAAGGTCTTTTCCAACCTAAATGAGTCTATTATTCTGTGATTTAGTGGAAGACATAATCCCAAGATTTATACCTTCTTTTTGTGTATTCAGCACCCCTCACAACACATTTAAAATTGCCATTCTATTTCACAAGAGACATTTCACCCTTACTATACTGAGAAAATACAAATACACAGAAGTTTTCAATACCAAACACGGTTTGATAATTTCTTGTTAATATTTCTATTATTATTTGAGAATTGAAAGTTTTAAAGTAGTAGAAGCTTCCAGTCTGATTGTTCATGGTTTTCAATTCAAGATAGTTTTTGTTTAAAAATTTGATGTTAAATTCCAAAAAAAACCCCTTAGTATAGAATAAATATCAAATGAAGTACTGTTAAATGTTAAGGAATAAAAAGCTGTTTGAACCATGAGTGTGACAGATGGGAAAAAAAAAAAAAAAAAAAATTTAAAGACTGCCTCTTTACTTAAGATCAGTCAGACTCAGGGTTTGTCTGATCTTCTCTGCAAGACGATTCCACATTCTCTGATTAAGAAAGTCTCGTATCCGGTTCTCGCATACTTTCTTATGGGCGATGTGTTCTGTTTCAGTCAGTAGGAATACTACTGTCATGATGGTTCATACACCAAAATTTGGATTTGATTAGCTGGTGTTGATTCACTAACCACTCCCAGTACTGAAAGTGACATCAGAAGCTCACCAAGCATCAGGAGAGGACTTTAATTACTATGTCTGGGAGTATCATACACCATAGGAAAGGAAGGCAGCAACATCTCCAGACACTGAACACACCACTGGGAAGCTGCATTAACCTGATACTGCATGTGAGCATCATTTTCACAGTCAGATAAAACACATCCAGATCAAATGAGTTCCAAGAACCCAGAGCTGTGTACTCCTGCTCTCAGGTTATCACCGCCTGGGAGGAAGGAAGGGACATTTCCCAGCTAGCTGTGAAATCTTTAGAAAGCAATGCTACCTGGCCATCGAAGCCAGGCAGAACCCACAGGCTTTGCACAACTCTGATAAATGGAGGCCATATGTCTTCAATGAATGGAAGGTGGAGACAGTGCCTTGGCCGACTCTTCAAAGCATTCCCCCTTTCTGACTAGCATTGCTTTGGTCTTGCCTGCGTTCAACTTGAGCCAGCTGCTCTTCATCCAAAAGTTTATTTCCTGAAGGCATTCCAAAATCCTATGGCCAGTGTGAATATACTCTCAGATTAAACCATCTAATAGCCCTGTCTGTTCTCAAAAACCCCAGAATTGCCGAAGTATTAACACCTACAAGGCTCAACTGAGATTACAACTCATTCAGATTATGCACAGGAAGGCAGACCTGGCCTGGAATAGTTTCCAGATGAAATGAATAAAGTAAAAGCAAAGGCAATGGGGATATAGGATGGCTACAGAGTTCCCCAGGAGCAGGGCAGGAGCACCAGGTGTGGGTCACCTCCCCACTACACCAGTACTTATCTGTGCCACCAGCTCCCTGACAGAAGCACTACTTCTCCTCAAAGAACCTTGTAAAAGGAGAAAAATATTAACCCAAATTTACAGCTTATGTATCCTGAAAGTACTTCAGTCGTAGAACGCTTTTTGCCCTGTAGAAATTCAGTTTTCCAATTAAGGCCATTTCAACAACTTAAATAATTTGCACCAAGAGTGTACTGACATTTTTGTGCAAGATCTGCTTTTCTACAAACATTGCAAGTATCTCTAAACATATTCAACCAGCAATACTCCTTTAATCAGATTATTTTTTTGCTCTTCTCTAAGAAGGTATTAATTTGGTGATTTTTTGAAAGTTTGTATATTTTCAGATCAGAAGCAACCAGTGTGATCAGCTGGTGTGATTTCCTATGTAACAGAATTTAGAACCACCTTTAGAAATTTCTCTGTCAAACCCAGTATTCCTGCTCAAGTCAGAGGATTTCTCCCAGATCTTTGGGAAATGAGAAGTCATTCTTGTGGTCTGTATTAAGTCACTGAATCATTGCAGACAAAAAAAAAAAAAAAAAAAAAAAAAAAAAAAAAACAAGTTCCCTTTT
>KL263568.1:32476-57068 GCA_000699545.1 Podiceps cristatus
AGTAATAACTAGTTCCTGTATTCTAATTCTCACATATTCATTGGTCTCAATATCACACATTCTACTTAAATCTTTCACTCTGTGTTTTCCTATCTATCTGTCTCATAGAATTAAATGTCAACCAGTCAACTAAAGCCTTAATGAATCAATGTTCACAGTGTGTACAGATTAATATTAATCATTATCGTGTACAACTTTCTGGTTGATTTTGTTTTAACTCATCAAAACTGAGAATGAGAGGACCTCTAATGTCAACCTCATGCCTCAAAATTATGAAAACTTTCCAATGTAAGCCTGCTGCTATTACATCTTTTCATGGGAAATTCTTACTTTGGCCAGGAGTGACTGAGGGTAGCTGTTATACCCTGGCTGAGAGGAAAAGCTTCGTGACATTGGAAATACAATGGAGGGTGGTGAAGAGTCACTTTAAAGGCTTCCATGCATCAAGTTAGGTCTATCCACATTGTCTTCACCTGGCTTGGCATCTACCTGACTGACATCTAAGCTGATCCCCACAGAACCACAGATATGCGGACCCTTGCTAGCACCCTTTTCCCTATTTCAAGCGACAGGGGACCATGATGCAGATACATCCCAGTGCCTTTGAAACTTAGTTTGTGGTCCTGGGGCAGGCGTGCAGACAGCCAAGCTGCAGAAAGCACCATGCCTTCTGACACCATCCTCTTCTTCCAGTCCTGTTTATTAATGCAAGCTCCATATTATAATGGGGGAAAATAAAATAAATAAATAAATTTTAAAATACTATACTACTATTGGACTTTTTCTGTCACTGAAAATAGCATGGCTAAATGTGAGAAGTAATCAACCTTGCTAGACTCGGTACATGCAGAAAAACCGAGCTAATCTCCATCAATAATTGAGAGCTGAGAGTTTTCACCTTTTGCCGTTTTAATGATTAAGATTTAGGTTTTCAAGCTTTCCTTTCCTTTAGAGGTGAGCTATTGTTCTCTGTTTCAGAGGTTTCCTATTATCCCATGAGTCCAAAAATGAGCACATAAAAAATTGGAACAACTGGCAACCTTGCTGACATGTCACCAAAGTTTTGAGTCAGTCCCACAACAAACGTATGATCATTACACGTGTCGATGAATTCCACTAGTATATGTACCATGGTGGGGGAGGTTGGGAGCAGAATAAGTCTATCTTTATGAACAAACAGCTTTCAACAGTTTATAATTAACCAGTGGACAAGATAACACAGAACGATTGAATGGCTTCTATTCCTCTACGTTTGGATGAAAAAGTAAGTGGAAATGTCTTTCTAAAAAGATCTATTTCCCGCATTACCCCAGGTAGTTGGAGAGCCAATAGGACTTTTGTTATGTCTAGTAATGGCTTTTGGATTGCTTTCTGGCTCTCGTTTATTTCCTATATATTTGGCATAGATCATACTCAATATTTTGGATGAGAAAAGAACCAGGAAAGTCATTAACTTTATAGAGCAAAATAAATAAGGTTGTGGTGGGTCAGTGGTATTAGCCAGCACCCCTCCCCCCGCCCCCCACTAGCTGGCACTGTGTCAAGGTCACTGCTGGGGCAATGGATGAGCCTTCTTGACCAAAACTGAGAACAAGAGGAAAGGATGGAACTCCACAAAGCCATAACTGTCATGACTGTAGGATACTGCTTAGAGATGTCAGAGGCTTTACTATGGAAGAAGCAATTGAGTAATAAACATACTTATTCCAAGAACGAACACAGATCAGGAACAAGAACACAGTATCAATGAAACCCCTAAAGTATAATTCTGTGTGAAGGCCATAACCATCAGGAATAAATGCACTTTTCTTTTTTTTCCTCTCCTGCTCCATCACTCCCACCCTCTACCAACATTTTATGTTTTTGGAGAAGGGTAGGAGAACTCTCAATCTCTTAGGTATGTTAAATTTATATTTAGAGAAACTCTACCAACATTTTATGTTTTCGGAGAAGGGTAGGAGAACTCTCAACCTCTTAGGTATGTTAAATTTATATTTAGAGAACAGGCTCAATGAAAATTCCACTTCCAAAGCACCTCAAACATTGCAGGAAATATGCACTTAGCTCCTGACTGTCATGGCCCAATCCAAATCTTGTAACACAGCAAAGTTCAGAAAGGAACAAAAATTATGGTTATTAGGTAAAGGAAACATTTCGTTATGAACAGAAAAAGGGCAGTTCTCTGTTCCAGAAATGCAATGCAAGACTGGTGTAATCTCGGAGACTTTTGTAGGGCCAAATCAAGGCTACACAGCACAGAAGTAGAGTTTGGAACAGGAGGTTGGCAGCATTTACCCACATCTCAACACATTTTTCCACTAGGTCTTTCCTAGCAACAGTTTTACCTGATATTTCCCCTCGAATAATAAAATTTTCAACATATGATTTTTCAGTTCTCTCGTTCCTTCCCTCCCCACAAACGCTATGATCACTGGAAATAATATTAAAAGTTCAAGTCCTGAAAACACTTAATGCCATGATTAATTTTTACAGCTTAAGGAAATCCAAGATGACATATAGTAATTTTACTTATTCATGCAAGCGACACTAAGCATTGTTAAGCCAGCACAATATTCAAATAAGAATAGTGAGCTCATATTCTCAAGAGCATGGAGCATTCAGGCCCAACATTTTGCCAAAAGATCAGGAAGGAGTCTCTGAATCACATGCTGGTTTAATCTATGACAGCTTCTTTTAGCAATGTATCAGCAGTTTCCTTTTTACTTTGCTATTAATCAATAAGTGTGAACCTGTGTCCTGAATTTCAAATGGAAAATATACTCCGCAAACCAATGCTGACAGAGGACTGCATTCACAGTCAGAGCTACACAATACTCTTCAGACAAAATTTTCTTCAGAGGAAAATTAAAATGCTTCACTAATTAAAATGCTTTCATCAGCATTTTAAAAAAGGCTGAAGGTTTGGTTCAGTATTTTCCTGACAGTTATAAAATCAAAGTGGTGTTTTGTTGTTTTTTTTTTTTTTTTAACTTCTCCTGATTTCAGCCAGGATGGAACTAGTTTTGTCTTCAGAAGCTCCTGGTTTTGGATTTAGTCTGTGAAACACGGTGACAGCACGCTGCTGGTGTTCATTGCTGCTGAACAATCAAGGACATTTTGCGGTTTCCCAAGCTTTGCTGATGTGCAGGTGCAAACACTTGGGAGGGGCACGGCCAGTAAACTGGCCAAAGAGAGTGTTCCATGCCATAGACGGCACACCCGGTATAAGTGAGGGTCAGTCATTGCCCCCTGTCTCTGGTTCCTAGTTTGGTTCGCTTTCTGTTCATGTTCCTTTCTTGTTACCTTATTTTTGTTTTATTTATTTTGAGCCTCTTTATTTGGCTGTTTGTTCCCTCACGCTCTCTCTGGAACTTGCTGTTCTGGGAGAGCTGTGGGGGAATATTCCTGCTCCCTGGCTGCTGCTCAGGACGGGCTGTGTCGCTCGTCAGGTGGTGAGAACTTGTGCATCATTCATTTTATATATTCTATTATCCTTACATATTATTATTACATTTTTTTTTATCTTTTCCTTTGTGGTCTTGGTAAAGTGTTTTTATCTCAACCCGCGAGCTCTCTCTCTCCAATTCTCCTCCTCACCCCACTAGGGAGGGGAGGGATGAGCGAGCAGCTGCATGGTCCAGTTAGCATTCAGGGTTAAACCAAGATAAACTGAAAATCAGTTTTCTCCTAATATACTGAAAAGCAATTTTTGTAGCAGAAAATTAATTAATATTCCATTTTGTGTCTTTTTTTTTTTTTTTTCCCCAATCTATTTCATTTAAAACATAAACGTGTCAAGACCTCCAGCGCACTGGAAAATACGTTATTCACAAAGGTGTAGTTGTGCCAGTTAGAGGTTTTACAAATATTGTGAAGCAAGGACTCTGAGAAGTTTGGAAGAGCGCAAAGGTAATTCAGCACGCCTGTCTGAAATGCAGGCATAGCAGGAGGATTTTCAGTTTGAAGGATCGGGTTGCATTGGGCTTGCTTGCGCAGATGGGCTGGCACTCACCAGAGACGCCCGGGTGAATCAATGGAACAACTTTGGTAACCGCTCGCTAATGTAAACGAAACGCTTCTCCATGTGGCTCCATGTTTTAAGTTTACTCTTGACCAAAGCTAATTTGGGTAACAACAATTATCTCCTTTTCTCTCAAATGTCAAACCACAACATTTGCTCTTCTGCTTCTGTTGCCACCAAAAAAAAAAAAAAAAATCCCTCCCAGCCATTCGATGTACCTTTAGCAAAGTGCTCCAGATAAAACAAGATAAGAAAAAGCTTCAAACCACTGTAAGATGCAGCACAATGAACTCAGAGCACAATTCTGTAAACATATTCCTACCTTTTACTCACACGGATCACTCCATTAACCTCAACAAGACTACCAGTGCAACCAGACTGGTGCCGAGGCACTCAGAAGTTAGCAGGGATGGGCCATTACAAAGTAACTGAAATTTGGGATTTAAAACCCTAACAAAAATACCTCATACTTCAAAAAAAATACCTTCTGCAGCCCTCAAGAGCAGTAAGATCATCCCCAATACCCCATCTTCTGTAGAGCGTTAGCTCTTCCGCTACAGAGCACTCCTGGCAGCAGGAGCCTACTCCCTCCTTACTCCTCCTTACTAATGTGTTTGTAATCTAACAGGGGCCTGTACACGCAGGTGTAAACACCAGCTTGCAGAGGGAGAGGTAATCCCGGTTTCTACCCACTCCTACTCCTGGACAAAGAGCAGGGACACAGTGGCGCTCTGCAAATTGTGAACCCTGACCCTCTCTCCACCCTGGGCGAAGAAGAAAAATGTGACTCAGGTGGCTCCTGGAGGCAGGTCCCATCCTCCTTCTCCTCACGCAGAGCTGAGGTGACAGCAAAGGTTTAGTCCTCAAAACATGGAGCAGGACCTTCTCTGGGAAGCAACTCAGATAAGATGCCCCATAGTCCATAACACTGAAGCTTCTTCCTTACAGAGGACCAAGCAGCAGCCTATGTTACGATTTGCAGAGGTATACCAAATGATAGGGTTGGAGGCTGATATGTTCTGCTTATGGGAACATAAGGGAATATGCTCTGAATTGGCCAGGGAATTCAGAGTATTTGCACCAACAATTAATCCCCTTTAGAAAAAGCACATTACCTCTACCATCAGTTTCCTATTTGTTCATCCACAGGACAAGTCACACAGGAGTAGAATTCATCTTCCATTTAGAGATGTTATGTCCAGGCGCTGAGAGTATACAGGTCATTTATGAGCATATAGGTCATTTGCAGACCGTTTATTACACCCATCCATCTCACAGCCTTTCCCTGGCGTTGCCAATACATGATAGCTGGTTTTCTAGTTTTACCAAGCTCCTCAATCGTAACACATTCAAGCATCTCAGCGATATTGATGAACATATCCTCACAACGCTCCCATGAGGTGCGTGGATATTATCACCATTTACAGAGGACTTGCCTATGGCTATACAATCTGTGGCAGACCTGGGAAGGGGACCAAGAAATCTGGTGCTTCAGCCCAGTGCGTTAACCACGGCGCTCTTCCTCTGCTCCCTTTTATGAGCTGGACACCTGTTCACTGGTTGAGGACCACCAAACAGCTATCACATGGTAATAAACTTTTACAGTCACTACAGACCTGAGCTGGATTTGAACCAGCATCTTAGAGGTGCAAAAGCCTTATGTATAGCCCATTATTGGTCCCTTGAGCTAGGTACTTCTCTGGTGAACGGTTTGTTACCCACTGTAAACATGAGCTTGGGACGCCAGCAGTCTCCAAAAGCAGGTATTACCGTGTACTCAGCATTGTTTGGGTTCAGTGAAGAATTCACATAGTAAGGGTGTCTGCCTGTGCCTGTATGTGTGTGTACGTATTCTTTTTTTTTTTTTTTTTTTTTTTTTTTTTTTTCCAGGGAAACATTAGAAATCAACATTAAGGATGTGAGCTTAGTTTAAATGTCAGCTGAAAAACAGCTGCTGAAAAGAGATATAATCCATCAGCCAAAGAAGTGGGGCTGGGAGGAAGTTGAAATGAGAGATGTTTAGTTTGCTAATGCTCCTGTGTGAGGATAAAAGGGTGAGATGTGGGGAATCTTCTCTGGCACGAGGTCCAGCAAAATGTTCTGGAAGATTCGGGTTAGCAGAATATGATCTCCCCATATGGCAGGTTTGAAAAATTGGTGAAATAAGTCCAAGCATATGCAGCAGTGATGTAACAGGGCCAGAAGGGTCAGGCACCTGTGACTTTCTAGCCACATTAAGTTCTTCAGAAGCTGCTTTTTGACTTAGCAGAGCAGACTTTTCCATCACATATGTGTAAAACATTTCATCCATTACAGGTTTCTTGGCTCTTCTGGACTGATTTTGTTCATGTGTGGGGAAATTTAAGGAAACAAAACAACAACAAAAAAGCTTCTGAAACACATTTCTTCTCCTGTTTTAAAATTTATCACTCATCCCCTTGAAGCACAGGACTCTTGTCTTGCATTTCAAAAGTCAGTTTTTCAGTGCTGCTTTTTGCTATGTGTTTGTATGCTGCTTAGCACAATTAACACGTAGGGCTGCTGAAGCCTTCACCTATTACTAGGTATCTTAGGTACTGCTATAATACAAAACCACTAATAAATCATTGCCTTCTATCCACCCTAAAACTTTACAGAGACAATGTGTGAACTCTAGCCACAGGCAAAAAAACAACTGCCTATCCCTCCTCATATCAAAAATGGCTTAGAGCAGAGTTTTCCCCAGATAGCTATAATCCTCAAATAATCCTCACTTGCTACAACAAAAATGACAGAAAAAATACTCACTCTTGCAATGCAGCTGAATCCATTACCTTGCACTGTACTCAAGGAGTGTGGGAAGGAGAGCATATGAGGGGTCCAGGTAGCTACCTGGGGCTCAGAGGTCATGACAGACTTCAGTTTTTATTCAGGTTCAATCCATTACCAAGGAGAGAATGAAAATGCAGCCTCTGGAGGAGTCCTGGCAGATCTGGGATTACACTTGTGGCCACCGAAGGATGGTACTGCAGTCTCCAGAGTGGGTTCCAGCAAGAATTCTTCATCTTCCACCAGCCTGGATCACTGTTCAGGGTGACAGACGGGCAGGTGCAAACAGTAACACTAAAATACCTTAAGAATTTAGGATATGGGCCTTTATAGTACATAAACTACTCCCACAATAATTGTAGGAAGAGAGAACCTGACACTGCTGATCCTGAACCCTAACCTTTTGAAATTCATCGCTCTGTAAAAGTAAAGGTAGTGCTGATCCGCATTTTTCTGCCAGGGATTAAATCATCTTGCCGTGGTGTTCCTGGCATCTAGAATGAGCTAGGGTCAGCATGGTCCCTCAGCACATTGCCTCTTACCCTCACCATGGTCACTTCTCTGTACATAGTTAGTTCATTTGCAGCCCCTTTCAAGGTAGCAAATTTTAAAAATTAAAGTAATTAATTCATTATGCAGCACTTCAGAAAGCCAGTTATCAAGCTTTCCGCAGCTGAACAGCCAAATCTGTAAGACCAGGGCTAGCACCTAGCCCACCCTAAACACCCTTCTCCAGCTAGAAGAGGTGCAAGAAACACAAGACAGACTTTATATGTGCTATTGCCTCACCTTCTGAACCACCCTAAATTCACAAGTCCCTTAGTTTCAGGAACATGTTAGAGAAAAAAAAGCTGCTGTTAAAGTGAGATGAATTCCCCTCTTGACCACTCCCTCCTGCAATTCTAGCTGCATTTTATCCTGGACTGTATCACAACATAGGGTGCCTTATCACACTGTAATAGGTCCTTTAAGCCAGTCTAGGCAATGTCACAGGCGTCAGGAGAGTTGCATTAACCTGCACTTTCTCCTACTATGACTTACGACCCTTACTGCACCAATTGGGTCAAACCCCAATTGCACCATAGATCAAGGTCTGAGAGAGGCCACGGTCCAAGCTGCTCACCTTGCCTGCACATAGCGTGGGAGAAGGGGGATGAGAGGTTGAAAGGTTTGTTGTCATTAACGGCTTTGGGGACAGCGAACGTCAGATGGGAGCTGCACTGCAAACCACCCTCCCCATCAATGGCAGCACCCCATCGGCCATGCACCAGCGCAGACTCTCCCCTGCAGCAAACGTAGAGGAAAACCCACAGACTGTTGAGTTGCAATCACCCAGGTGCCCAGCAGCACCATCGGGAGCCACCGTGCTGCTGGGGGAGCAGGGTGAGCCCCCCAATACCCCCACCCAGCACTGAGCCCCACCGCCAGCTGCCCTGGTCTGGGACAGCAGCATGGGCCAGAATTAAGGCCATTCTCTGGCATTTGACATTGTTTGTGACAACACCCGCAAAGCATCACGAGTGGATACTATCAAGGATTACTATTTGTGTTTTAGTGAGTCACAATACACCAGATTCATAAGAGCCAGATGTCACAGCTGACCCAGACAAGGCACTCAGACAGATCCCACGCGTTTCATGTGTCAGCCTTATATCCATTCATAAAACAGCTCCCTCCCAAAATATAAGTCTTGGGAAAATTTAAGATCATTGTGCAATTCTAAGTCAAGTTTCAATCAGTTTCTTAGGTTTATTTTTCCCTTTCTCTCCCTTTTTTTTTTTTTTTTTTTGGTCAACAGTGGTTAAAAGAAAGGAGGGGCAGGAAATGATGTCCATCACAGAGGATATAAAAAATGAAAAATATGGGTAGGCAGGCTTGGAAAAATAACTTTTTTTTCCTGCTTTTCAAAATGTTACAGCTATAGAAACAATCTCCTGGACAAAGTCAGACAGATGTTTTTTTCTTCCCCCCCTCCTTTCTTTGGATGGAATGACTTTCTCAAGAGCACAGCTGAAAAACCTTCGGAAAAAAAAACACACACACAGTCTCAGGCGTTGGAGGTGTCTGGGGCTGAGGATTACAGAAGTTCAAATTGGCTCCCCCTGTCAAAATTACAGCTGCACAAAAGATGGTACAGCGTATCAGCCCAGGGCTCAAAAGGACTTTTTCCGGTTCTCAAGAATGATGCAGGTCTTGAGAAAACGCAGCTGTGCTGCAATCAGCCAGGCTGTGCTGGCCCAGCCGGGGCCTGCCCCCCCCCCCAACCCCCCCGCCCTCAGACGAATTAGTAAGGATGCCAACCTGCTAAAGGGCGTGATTAAAGAATACCTCCCCCTGCGTATTTGTCATTTAGGGATGATTTACTGCCAGGGCATACCCTTTGCGACTTCTTATAATATGTTTTCTTTGTTTTCACACTTCCCTCTTGAGACTTGAAATTTAATATCTATTCCAGCAGAGTTCTTGCTCCCTTGCCCTCTCTGTCTCGTTCTCCTTCTCCTTCCAGCGTATTATCTTTGTCCATTGCCCAGATGAAGTGAGCTGATTAAAATTTATGTGCATTGTCACTGAGGTGCTGTTTTAACTGTACAAATGTGTTTCAAGGCTGTTGCACTATTCAAACCCACCCCACCCGGGTGACCCTGCTAATCTCAAACTGCAGCCCTTGTCAGGTGATGACTGCTGAGGGATCCCTTTACAAGCTGCACCACACCATGGTTTCGTGGTTGTGCACGTTGGTGTAAGGTTCCCGTGTGTTGCACTTGGACGCTGCAGCATCCGCCAGTTGAGTGCAGGTGGAGCAGTTCAGTGGTCTACACACAGCATGGATATTCTCAGTACGATTTGCCAGATATTTTTGCCTACATGTTTTAAATGCCACGTTTCCCCTTCTCCCTCCTTAAAACCACAGATGAGTTGACTGGTTACGGTGAGCCAGCTACATAGCTGGGTTTGCAACTCCTGAGCAGATACGCTAGCATTAACACGCTCTGACTCTCGCACATGCCGCTCTCTAACGCATGAGTGTGACACAACCTCCTTCTAGCAAAGGCTCAATACTTCAGCTACAAACCATGCTGAGGTCCTCAGAAACCATTAAGTGAGGGTAAATTATATTCTTCCACAGGAAAGGCAGCTAAGCTATTCATTTGAATTCCCATTTTGATCACTGGACAAATGGCAGCAGTCCTGAGAATAGGAAGATCCTGCCGATCATTCACTAGCTGCTCAAAACTTTTAGTGTGATTCTCTTCTACAACTGCTGTTTCTGTAGAGTGAGTTTTGAAGGAAATCTCTGTGATTTACAGATACAGGAGCACCTGTAAATTTTGGGTTCTTCCCTTGATGACCCTTTAGGTCCAAAAAATCTTTCTTCCTCTAAACATTTTCTTCCGAAACTACTGCCATTCCTTGTATTATTCTGCCAACTCTAGAATTGATTAACTACTATTGCCTTCCTTCCTTCCTTCTCACTCAACAGTACCAATTATGCTGCTAAAAAAATCACCCTCCTCCCCCACCCATCTAATCACATTCTTCTCTTCAAATCCTTCTGTAGGCTTTTCTATACGCAGAGGAATTTTCTCACGCTTCCATGGTAATCTCCACTTCTGCCTATATCCCTCTCTCCCTTATTTGTGTTCCCTGCCCGCTTGCCTAAAACTACTCCCCAAGATCCTTCTGGTGTCTTTCATGTGTTGTTCCTGCCTTCGAGCTCCTCCTGACAACATGGAGCTTTTTCCCATCTAGCTGTGCACCAAATGGTCATCACTTTCTCACTCTTACTTCTGGGAGGTATATCATCCTGGAAATAGCCTGTGTAAATTATCTATATCTAGAGAGGTGTATTTTTATATCTGAAATATTAGACTGCTCTCAGGCTAGGTCATCTTCCAGATAATAGATGCATTATCTGAACAGCATTTCCTCTGAAATTTAAAAACCTGTCTTAGATTACTTGTAACTTGTTGAAAAAAATAGCTACATACTCATTTTGCAGCAAAATTTCTCTCATAAATTCACACGTAGTGGCAAAGCATAAACCTACCACTAGCTATATTGTGCCACCTTTGGCAAGTCACTTTATTTTTCACTCTTGTTTGACTCCTTCTGAAAAGCAGATGACAGCACCTGTTCTCCAAGCCAGTGGTAACGAGGCTTATCAATGACCCTTATCTGTTTGGTCTATTTATAAATTCTTCAGAGGCTGATCTAGGTCTTCGTATATCAAGGTATGTTGCCAAGTAAAATGAAACCTCCAATCTCAGTCAGCAGTAGTGTAGCATATCTATAACAACAGATTAATGAAAATTAATTAATATTTTTCCAGTGCTCTGAGCATGGAAAACATTGCATAAGTGCCAACAAGGTGCTTTGTTTGCATTTGGTCAGGGTCATTCCATGGCTGGAGTAGTAGTAAAATGTGTTGAATAAATCATTCACCAGGAATTGGTCAGTCAGATCCCAGTATTGTTATGAGAGTCAACTGCATGCAATTAAATATATTAAAACATTTACAGCCTTTATTTCAAATTATATATTCTGGATTACTCTCAAAACATTCTCAAATTCATACCATTGGGTTTTACAGTAGCTATATTGTGTAAAACGTACATTAAGAAGACTTCATAATACAGTGACAGTATTTTTGATCAGTGATCTTGAGAGCATATTGCATGTGGCATATGTTTTTCTTTTTTTCCCCAAAATGATTATCCTTGATAACAAAACTCTTGGAAACACTTGGAGATGAGGGGGATTTTCTACTGCTGCTAACTCATTTCAAAGCCAACTCAAAACGTAGGCTGATAGTCTTCCGTATCATTTTTCCCTTACTGTTTTCTGAGGAGATAGAGGATTAAATCTGATGCTTATTGAATTTATAGGTTATTAACACCAGTTATATCGAGGGACAACGTTTCCAAATTCCCCTACTGTTTTTCTTTTAAGCTTTGTGTATGAATTCAGTTCTTATGAAAGGGGGGAGGGGAAAAGTATGATAGCAAAGTCAGTATAAAGTCAATATAGTAGAAGCAGATGCCGTGCTTGCTTCTACTCAAAGCTTTGCCAGTACTTTTGATCCAGTTTGTTATATCCTCTCCAGTACCAAGCCTTATCTCTTTCCTGACTAGATCAGCAATTGTCTCTCAGTCCAAATTACGTAGGAGAGCTCTGCAGTTTGCCGAACATCCTCTAAAAAAAGGGTAGTCTGCTTGTGATCAAAATTTATAAAGGCCAAACCCTTGCTCTTCTCCAAGTCCTGCTAGTAGGTATTTCAAAGAAGCAGCATATCAATGGTGGTATTCTAGCACAGCTGGTCCCCCTTGTTTAGATCTATGCTGTGTGTATGCATAGAGAGGAACTTTCATAAGCCTACGGGAAGAGGCAGGACCAAAAACACAAGTGCCAGATTCATCATGAATGTCTTACACCAGTACAAACCATGCCACCAGCATACAACCACATTTAACAAGTAGCAAAGTGCTGCCTTGTCAAAATGATCACATTTCGTCTTGCTGTGAAGTTGCAGATGGTGACTTGCAGGCTCAGCACCACTCTTTATCTACAGGCAGAAATATTCTCTCTTACATCGTAATTGGGAACTCTACATTGGCATCATACAAGGATACTGAATGGTATGCCCTCTTAAATGCTTACACTTCCTTCTATCTTGTTTCCAATGCCATATAATTTGCCAAGCTGATCACTTGCACTGTGCAAGGCAGAGCTGGAGGAGGAAACAAGGGATATGTGATCACATAGTTAGAGCCCATGTTTTAATGTGTATATTCATGGTGTACATGGGGCCAAAAGAGGGCAGGAGAGGCTGCTTTAATATTCTATTTTCTTTAGTTACCCAGATCCAAATGGCACTAAATCTATTACATTAAATCTATTATTGACAGTTATACTAATTTTCAGGGTTCATTTAGGGAAAAGAGTATAGCATATGCTTACTGTCAAATACTGAAGAGACTGGCACTATACACGCTTTTCCCAGCATTATCATGATAGAGCCTATGGATGCAAGAACAAATTATCTCAAGTCAGCTGCTCCTTAGTAACCACCCCCCATGAATGTTATCAACATATTATAGATGCATTATAGCTTATTCTTCTTTCACTTAGGAGTAAACAGCCTTGAATTACCTCACCACCACTTACACAAGGACAGTTACACACTGGCTACATGGTAGGCTGTCATCCTATGGAAGCCTCCTCTAATTGAGAAACCCAAGTAATGGATGTTAAATTAATTACAGTAAGCAAAAGTTCATCTTTGATTCAAGAAAAAAGAAAAGAAATAATAATAATACTTGTGCACATGTGCATTCAACTAGCCCCTCTTCTTAGCCACTCCACATGGGAGTATTATCTTGTTGGCCCCACTCCGGGTGGGATTAAGAAAAAACACTACCTTATTTTATTGGTTACCTCTAGCATTATCTACATGTTTTTTCCCATCTTCTTGTAAAGGTCACAGCTCCTGTCAAAGACGACACGGGGCTAATGTGGCTTGATGTTGTATGGTAATTAAAGTTTTCTTAAAAATGTTAAAATCCAAAATGGTCAAAGACACTAGAATAGGCAAAAATGTTCATGGTAAGAGAAATTTTAAATACTCTTTGTTTGTAGGACCTTCACAGAATTAGCGGGTACCATAAGCCTCACCTTAAATAGAATACACAACCTACCGCAAAGCCTAACTTTTTGAAGAGAGATGACAGCAATAAAAGAACCTTTCATGTTGAATGTGCCTCTGTGTTTTATCTTCCAGCATTACCACAAAGAACCTCTGTTAAAAATGTTAAAGATATGTCAGAAGATAGAATCTTCAGGAATTCACTTATTGGAAGATTAGCAAACAGGAAAGTTTAATTCTCATTGGCTCCTATTCCTGTAGACTGTGCTAATACAGCTCGCACCCTGCTACTTACCACAGCTAAGACTGCATCAATATGCCTATTATAAATGTCATATTTCTAGTACTTACAGCTCAGCTGTTGGTATTTTCCTTTGGACTAGCCATGGAAATTCAAGACTATAATGTAAAAAGCATGTATAAATGCTCCATTTACTCACAGAAAACCTTTACTGCCAACTACCTAAATGGAAAGCTTTAGGAACAACAGCTAAAAATGACTCCCTACGATATCAACTTTAACCACCTGTTAGCACAAGCAGTATCAAAGTATAATCCTAAACATGGCAATAGATCAGGCTACAATATAGTCTGATTAGAAGTGACTCAATATCTTGTTGAACTTTCCAAGATCACTGTTTAGCAGTAGTGTTTTAAAATACCTAGAATCACGTCAGCACATGATAGCCCACAACAGTTCCAAAGGAGAGTGGTAGAAAAACAGCCCTTGACTCAAGAGCTCTCAGATTAATTTGTGCTGTGGTCACACATGTAGCCACAGCAAATTCACAGTGGTCACAGTTGCCAGATACACAACAGAGTAATAAAAAGTGAGTTTTTACACAGTGGTTGCACACAAAGTCCCTGGTGGCCACGTTTGGGAATTGCTGGTTTAGCAAATAAAACTCTTACATGAGACTGGGAGTCTCAGTTCCTTTCTTGGGTCAAAGACAAATTCACTTGGACAAGTCTTCTTTGCTTGCTGTACTTGCTTAACCTGCCAGTTCCTCCCTCAATACAGCACCTCCCTCTGTGCCGGGCTGTGGGGTGAGCTTTTTCCATCAATGACGGTAATTTACGGCAAGCCTAAACACTGCACAAGCACATGTAGAAAAAGAAGAGCCACTTCTGGAGTTAAATATTTAGTAAACTCTGTACCAGTTTTTTCTCTCTGCATTTGACAGTTCATGGAAAAGTTGGCGCTTGTATGAAAAGCACAGTTCTTAGCTGAGTCCAAAACCGGTTCAACTCAGGAAGAGGTAGTACAAGCTTTCTAACAGGACCTCACAGATGTGTTTCAGCACTGACTACCTACCCCTCACTGCGGGATGGAAAAATAAAGAAATAAACCACAGCAGTGTGTCAACTGGCATCATTTTGGCACCCACCTCAAGAATGAGGTGAGACCCAGGACTGATGCCTAAGAGGCTTCTCTAATCCATTAAATGCATGTTCTCAAATGACCTTTTGCTACTAGAGAAAATTCACCAACTAAAAAAAGTCATCCCTGCCTACTCAGTCCTGGACCTTGTCACTGTGACTCTCACCGTAATGGCATTTAATGCCATTTAATACCAAATGTGGTGACAGAGTTTATCATTAAAGTCGCTTTTCCAGGACCGAGCCATCAATTCATTTCAGCAGTCGCCTTTTCTCATAGAACAAATTATCACCAAAAATGCAAAGTATTTGCCTCTTCCAGTAACAGATGGTCCTTAGACAACAGAGAACTGAGTCTTATCAATAACACTCTCAGCTACGCAGGGAACAGAAAGCTTCCTGAGCTACAGCGTAAAGTACCATTTACTGCCGCAAGGGAATGCTTGGTGGGGCCAGAGCTCCTACAGCACACTGGCTTGAAACAGGAGATACAAGCTCCTGGGGGGCCAATTCATGCAATTTTTTTCAGCCTCTGGAATATGTTTCCATGGGGAAAGAGAGTGGAAGAAAGAATGTAATTCTGAGTTAAGATGGAGTGTTGTAATCTGAAGGGGAGACAGGGTTTGGCTGATGGTGGAAAGATGAGGGACTCGGGTGCCTTGCCCTGGGAGCGGCATGGCTGGAGGAGCACTCCTGTGGGTCAGGGAATCAAGCCAGGGTACAGCTTGAGTACATGATAACAGAAAACACTAGAGAAGCAGCAAAGGCTCTGATAACTGAAGAAATCACTTTTCCCAGCTTCCCCTAATGAACATGTTTGCAATTTCATTCTAAAAAAGAGGAAAATGGGAGGAAGAGGAGGAGGAGGAGGAGTGGGCACTCTTTCTCATTAAAATCCTCCTTAGGCTGCCAAATACATACCCACGCTCTAACTGCCTATTTACTTGGCGTGGCTGGGTGGTTTAAGTATGTAGAGAAAGAGAACCGACATAGGAAACCAAGGTCCTCGAATTGCATTTCATCTACATGGACCACCAAAGTGCTAACCCAACACGCGCCTGCCTTTGCACTGACCCTTGCAGAGGGCATTAGTCCCAGAGACCGGAGTGTAAAAAATGTATGATATTAACACCAATACCAAAGGTATGGTTGTTATTAGTGGGATTTTGCCCTCTTTTGTACTTGACACTCCAAAGACTCTTCCTTCCCCTTTGAAGCAGGAGCCCTTCCTCCTCTCCTGCTTCCACACAGAGATCCTTGTTTAAACTCTGTTCCCAGAAAAAGGGAAAGAAAAGGCAGAGAACATTGTTGAATTAGAAAATGTTTGTTTCTTCTCGTCAGAAAGGCCTAGTATTTTTCAGCTAGCCCAAATATGGTCTATCAAATACCCTTATTATAGCTGAACTTTTTAGAAGAACCTTAAAGTTTTTCTTCCAATAAGTTATTCTAAATCAAGAGTCTTCTGTCTTTCAAAATCAGAGGCACAATCAGTACCAGAACCAATACCCCCACACCTGAGAAAAATCCAAAGCTCCTGTTAGTCTCTTCTCGTCTACCTCCCTTCAGCCTCATTTTCTCTGACTAGCAGAAAAGTAGGCTTAGTAAAAGATTTGCAACTTTTCGTACATTTTGATACTCGTATTTCTCGTATGCAGTTGGTTTCAAAGCACACCTGTTTCTAGTAACCTTCTCCACTAAAAATAATGCTTGTTTCTGAGCTGAATTCAAAATGGAGGGCAGATCATCTGTGGAAAATATCCTCTCTTGGTCATATTAAAAAAACCAATAATGTCATGTTCTGGGTCTGCTGTAGGTTAGTTCCCCGGTTCTAAGTGCACAGCCCTGGGCTGAGCATGGCTGCAGCTCATTTTTAGGCACCTGACCCTCACAATCCAAACTGCAGCTCTCAGTTGTTTAAACTTCCTGTTTCACGGATGGAGAGACTTGTGTCAGGGTGGACTCCACCATAATCCACATGGTAAGAAAAAAGGCACCAAAATTAGCTGAGGCACGTATTCTTTGTTATACGTGCCTTTACAAAGGAAAGCATTAAAACCCACCTTGACAGCTGATGAGCCTGCAAGGTCTAGTAGCAGGCAAGAAGGTATCAAGTCACATGGAAGTCTTTAGGATGAAATAGATAGGCAGGGGTCAAGGTGTGAAAAGCACCTTCTTGTGACCAGCTAACGCTGCTACTAGGAGAATCACCAAGTTGGCTGGCAGCAAAACCAACACGGTGAGTCATGGTGTAGAGGGGAGGTATATAAACTTTTTAAAATTTCTATTCTGTCTGATATCACTACTTTGAGCTTTTTCTAATTAAAAAAGTTCCTGGCTTTTATTTTAATCAAATTTGGGTTTGTTTTTTGGTTTTGGTGGGTAGGTTGTTTTGGTTTGGTTTGCTTTTGCTTTTTTTTGTTGTTGTTTAAAATCCCTTTGGTCACTTTGCTCTCAACTCACTGCTGAGAAGAGATCTACCTGTGGCCAGCAAAAGGTACCAGCATATTAATCAATGGGAAATGCTAAAGATTGGGAGCAGTTGCTTAATTTCTTTGACTTCACATGATGTAGATATTTGGCTCGCAAGCCTGACTCTTGTCTTGGACTATTCCCTTATTTCTTAAAATACGCTTTCTGCTAATACTGTTTTTTGTGCACCAGAAACTAGTAAGAAACTAACTGTCACAGGGGAGATGCAAGTTAATTTGTTTTTCACCTGGATAAAGGAATGGAGACTAGATTAATTCATAAGAGGTTGTAGTCTGATCTTTACCAGTACTCAACACCAAAACATCTTCAGATGTCTCCAAACCCAAAAGGAAGGAGGTACCTGTTTACAGACCAGAATTAAAGCCCATAAACCTCAAGAGAGAGATACGCTTATCCACTTTATTCCCAGTCAGTTAGCTTCCAGCTGCATTTTGTAGCTAGGAATAAACGCACACAAACTGAGTTTACCAAATCCCCTCATACAGATACACGAATATCAGTCCACTTCCAGTCACCACAAACATAAATTTTTTCCCTTTTTTATTTATTCCCATGTCATTGAAGCTGGTTGTTGTGAATCCCACTTTGAAGATCCTCTGTGTTTGCAGCTCATACAGCCTTGATGCCTAACTCTAGTACCAAGATGCCCAAAAAGTAGAGATCCCTTTGTGGCTTTAGCTCATAGTACTCAGAAGTATAGTTAAAACCAATGTAGTTATGAGGATTTAAGCATCCCTAATGATAAGCAGTGAAAAGGGGTTTACAAAAATTTCTTAGTGATTGTTGAGATAAATCTGTTATTGTCTGGAAGATGCTCAGACTGTCCAGAGGAGAAGCAGGGGAAATGTAGATATTAAACACATTATATCTTGTAAAACTAAGCAATATATCTCTCTGGATCTGAAAACAAGCAGCTTGGCTCAAGTGTGGGAAGCTGGAGACACTTAAACTATTTCGAGTTCTTTCTCCTTTCATATATTTTTCCTATATATTTAATCTGTCTAATTTTCCTGTTATTGTTGTACTCAGGTTGCACTTGGTAATATACATAGTAATTTAACTCGTCAGTAGCATATACTGCATATAGACCTTTGCTTTTCTATCTGCCACATACCATCACCACACACATTTATCTTAGATCTTAATCCAGTGAGAAAGATATGAAAATCTGTAAATATAGGTTTTAGTGTCCCCAATCCCGTTAGCATTGATAGCAAAATATAACCTTCTGTTATCATAACTCCTTCCAGAACAACAGTTAGACCTGATACAATAAAAGCAGTCTCAAACCCCACACCTTTTCAGACACTGAATATCCTCAGCACAATGATTAAAAGTACTTAAAGCACTTTTGCTAGTGCTTCAGTAGTTGATGCATTTATTATCCTTAACTTAAGGATATTGCATCATTTTTGCTTTGGAACAATCCTTTCCAGGTTCATGCCCTTGATGAATGATCAGTACTCTGAGACAGTTCAGAATACTAAACTGGGCTGCTGCTAAAGAACCACCTGAAAATAAAAAATATAAGACAATTTAATTGTAATCCTGTCTAGCTAGTGTTGTCAGGCTACTGTCTCCCATGTAATACAAAGCACAAAGCTTGCTTCAGTCAGCCCACTGAAGGTGGTTTCCCAAGTTTCTCTAACCATGTTGAAAAAACCGTGTTTGTTCACCTTCGCAGAACTGATGCTGCTCTGTACCATAATAGGTCTCCTAAGGCAATGAATATATGAGTTATCAGGAGAACAGTGAGAGGGAGGAGTATGTGTGTAGGAAGCTCATATGAAGGCACATGAAAAAAATTCCTAAAATTCAGGAGGGAAAAAAGGACAGATGGATTTTTTAGTAAATACTGTTGCTTCGTGTCTCCTTGGCTCCATAAGGGAAAACTTTTTCTACTAAAAATAGTAGCTGGACTGAAAAGGTACCAATTTATCTGAGGGTATAAAATGAGGTGTGAACTATTGGAAAAGGCAACTCAAACTGTATCCACCAGAAAACAGCCAGCATATCATACCAGGAGGCTGGGGGTTAATCTGGTAGTAAATACCGGGTACATGCCTTGGGAAAAAGATTTGAGCAGCAGAATACTTAAATGATGAGGTGCAAATCTGGTAGCTGCACCTCCAACAACTTACTGAGCACAAAAATATTGGTATAGTATTTCCATTTTCAGCTTGGAGCTCTGCCTCATTTTTTTGGTAAACAACCCTCTGAAACCTTTCTACCCTCTTTCTGTTCCCAGGCCTGTCAAAACGTCATCTTCTGGCCAGTTGGCTTCTGACTGAGAGTAATTAAGTGGCTACACACACAAATTAGCAAGCACACACACAAAAACAGTTAAGTATTGCATCTCTACATGCTATGGAACTATGCATTTATTCTATTCTTGTGATGGCTTTGTTGTCTACCTTCATGTGCTTATCCATCAGCTGTGGCATGAGGACTGCGTTAAGTATGGCTTCCTCTTAAAGCATGTGCTTGTAAGTTTTGATGAACAGGGGTTCAGACCCAGAGATGAGGAACACAGATATTTGTAAGTACGTTAGTGGACCCAAATGCTTCAGGGTAGGAATGTATCTAAATACTTACATCACTTTATTAGGTTATGTGGACAGAGAGCACTACTGCTTAGGGTGGTTTATTTCTTATAGCACCTGTGGAAATGCAGAGTTACTCCCAGGTACCAGGAGCTCCCAGGGCTTTGACTGGGTACCAGTTGGCAAAAAGTTTCTTTCAGGTCAAAATTTAGTCAATGAGATTAATATACTTCCTTGAAAAGCCATCACCTCTGCTAGTATCTGTAGAGAGAGAACCACACAGCTGCCCCAGAGCAAGCTGTATCTGCGATGGACAGGCATACAGGGGGCTGGCAAATAAGTGTTATACATACTGCTGCCTGTGGTTATGAGAGAATTAAAAGCATTTGCTGTGATGACATTTTCATTAACAAGTTTCCACTTTGTTCACAAGGGAATATAAACGAGTTGTCTCCACTGGAAGGATCGCATCGTGAGATCAGGAAAACATCAGAAAGGAATAGACATAACATGAATGAATTTAATTTTAGAAAAAGTTACATAAAGACTGTGGGATATTCATGGGAGAGGCTATTCAGATTCTTTCCTCTTCATGAAAGGAAAAATCTCCCCATGACTGCAGGTATAAGGCTCTGGAGGGGACACAAGTTTATTCCCTGTTTCTTTAGTGCAATTGATATAACAGACTCAGAGGAGGACTGTAACAGGAGACAGGCAGCGGCGGTGTCCCCGAGTCAGCCAGGGGAGAAGGCAGCAATGACCTGGTGGCAGATCCATCAGCACGTGGCTCTGCCACAGCAAGAAGTAAGTGGGACACTGGCCATCGCAAAGCCTGAGCTCTAAGCACAGAGCAAGGGGAGAGTGACCTGCAGCAAAAGGACTGGCCTGTGGATCGGGGGGGAAAGAAGTTGAGAGCCTGATGAGCTGCATGGCTTGAAGTGAAGGCATGTTAATATTATTATAAAGCATGTTGCTTTAAAAGAAAGTTTCAATGTCAAAAAGAAGCAATCAGTTGTTAATCACAGATCCGTTTTCATCTGCTTTCTCTAAGGACTCTTCACAAACAAAAGAGATTCATTTCTCATTCCATAGTAGGAGAATTCAATAACATTCACTTTCACTGTCTAGAAGCTGACAGTGGAAATAGATGCTGAAAACCTCCTTGCTTGCTCCAAGCCTAGGGAGAGCAGGGAAGATGATGTGATTTGTTAGAGCATTCTGACTAATGCAAAGCTGCAAGGTGCATTCACGAAATCTGCTTACTCTGGAGGTTGCATTAAAAGAAAAAAAAAAAAAAAAAAAAAAAAAAAGATGAGAAGTCTGGGGGAGAGTTTTTCCCTTGGGGGTGGTCTGACTAAGAACTGACTAAGAGCTCTAAAGGAGAAATTATAGTAAGCAAAAGAGCATCCTAGGGTATCTGCAAACAACTGGCATAAGAGTAACTTTTAGTTAGGCAGATGACTAACATACACATCATTAAGCACTTTGTGTGGCATGGCTTTTCAGGTCATCTCGTGGTGTGTAGGCTCACACTCTGGAAATCTCCACGAAAACTACAAAGGGAATGAAGGATGAGCAGGCGGAGGAAGCTATAAAAGTTCAGGAGTAGAATGATAGGGAGTGATGGTGATATAACTCTAATTGGGTTGTATGAGACATTGCTGTCCTAGTGAGCCAAGAAGTTCACATGCTCTCAAAGGATAACAGACTTCAATAAAATTCAGAACTCTCGCAAGATATGGCAAAGCTGGGGGAGATAATACACGGTGTGCTCACATTTCAGGCTGTTGTGCATGACTTACAAATCTGAAAGGATGGCGTGCACTAAGCAAATTGTCCTCCTGGTTTATATAAGTTCAGTAACAAACTATGTATGTTTTTAGCTATGGATTTACCACAGCATTTCTTCATTCATCTCTCCAAAACTGATATTTACTGATAAGATGTATAATACACATGGTTCCTTGTTTCTGAGATGTTTAAACCTAATATAACAGAGGAATGAAGAATTTAATTTCAAGTGTCTACAACCAAGACTGACTGTGAAACAAGAAAAAACACCCTCGACTTTTTCTTCTGGCATACTTTTGTGCAGGAAGATGCATTTGAAAGGAGACATTATTTTCCTGACACCTCCATCATTATTGGAACTGAATTTCATGTGCCCAGATATTTTGAAAGAACAGTACCTAGTTTTACACTACACAACAGCATAAAATGTTGCCTAAACCTGAGCTTCTAAACCAAATTACATAGCACTCTGAATAGCATTTTAAGAACTCCACTGGCTAGTTGAAGGAGGAGGACATGGATCATGGAGCAGATCTGCCTAGAAGCTATGCTAAGGCCCGTGGAGGACAGGAAGGTGATTGGAGACAGCCAGCACGGCTTCACCAAGGGCAACCTAGTGGTTCCTGACCAACCTAGTGGCCTTCCATGATGGAATGATTACATCAGTGGACAAGGGAAGAGCTACTGATATCTATCTGGACTTCTGTAAGGCCTTTGACACAGTCCCCCACAACATCCTTCTCTCTAAATCGGAGAGAGATGGGTTTGATGGGAGGACTATTCGGTAGATGATGAATTGGTTGTATTGTTGCCTTTAAAGATCCTTTCCAACCTAAACAGTTCTATGATATGTACTCTCTGTTTCTTGCAGAGATAGCAAAGGTACCACTTGAGGCATGAATCTGGGGAGAAATTCAGGCTGAGCAAAGTGGGTTCCCTCCTGCAGCTTACTCTTAATCTGCCATATATCATCACTGTCCCTCCACAATTATTAGTACATGAATTCAGCATCTGTGCCAAGCATGAAATTGGCACAACTAAGTATGATATCTCTAACTCACATTTGCATTTCTCCTTCACCTTTAAGCCTACTTAACACATCCCTTTTATTGAGGGATGGAATTAATAAGCATGTCTTGAAGGGGAGCCTCAACTAACCCCTGTAGAACATCACCAGTCAGACCTGAGATTCTGGTAAAAGGTGTCTATTGCCATGTTACGTGAGAAAAGTTAATCAGCTTAACTGAAACCACAGCTTGACTGAAGCCAAGAGAAAGCAAACTGTGGCCTGTACTCTGCTACCAAAGGGATTGAGAAAAATGCATTAGTGATATCAAGTGTGTCATACCACACTTGGCCACCCTTGACTCCAGTTCATATTGAAGTTCTAGCATGTCCGGCACAATGGCAGCATTCAGTGGCAGCATAACTTCATTCAGGTCACAATAGCCTACTATTAATCTTCACTCTCCATTAGAAGTTCACACTGGCCAAATGGGACTATTAAAGGGTGAGTGAGTCTTGCAGATCACTCCTTGGCTCTCCAGTCAATTCCAGGTGTACTGAACGCCCCTCCAGGTGGTCTAAAACTGCACAGCTCAGGGCCCAGGATCAGGAGACCTAGCATGTGGAGCTGTAATTCATATTCTGATCATGCCGTTGAACAGGAGAGTAGTAGCTGAGGACTCTCAGGGCGCCATCATTAGATAACAAAGGCAGCAGGTAAAGCAACCCCCTTCCTTGGACAGAATGAATATTGTTTTCTCATTTCTTGGTGGAAAGGGTTGGATTTTTTTGTAAATATAATTCTAGTTCAAGTGGAGGAACTTCTTTAAGTAGGAGAGTATTGAAATGTTTTCTCCATGCAGTAAAAATTAGCTTTTCATCTGGAATGCTAATCGTTCTATTCACACCCTGTTTTCTCTTGTCCATTTATATTACAAACTCTTAACGAACAGGGACTACTCTTTACCACATGTGTATGCAACATCCTTCATACTGTGTCTCCCATTTCAAATGGCACCTCCAATTTTAAATACAACCAAGCAACAGGAAGTTGGAGAACTGCTCTGCAGATGCAAATGATTACTAAGGCCAGTCAGGGACAGAACAAGAAACAGAAATCCGGATTTTCCACTCTCCCTTAATTCAGAAATCCATACACTCTCCAAGGAAAGGAGCAAGATCTCCTGTGGCAGTATGGCTTTGTGCATATTCTTTATTCTCCAAATGGAAAAAAAGTATTTTGACAAAGTTCAATTTAAAAAATTAAAATAAAACCTATAAAGCTGTCCCAACTTTGTGGATATTGTGAGCCTACTGAACGGCTGTTGAAATGACTGCCAGACTCTCCATTGACTTCTGTGAACCCTCAGGAAGAGCCTTTGGGAACTCAAAACCAGACAGAGATTGGGAGGGCAAGGGGAATCTTTTTGGTACACATATCCCTCTCTGCCCTGGGGATTCGGTTTCCGCACACAGAAGAAAAAGGGTTCAAGATAAAATAGAAGGGGAGCTCCCTCCCATCACTTTATTTTAAGTTAGAGCAATCTGAGAAACATTCTTGTATGAAATAAATTCTATCCTCACTTACACCCATGCAACTGAAGGCAGCATTTGGCTGCAAGACAAGTGTATTTCTTAACTATTTTGAGTGCCATATGCTATATGAGTGCCATATGTTAGCATTTCTTAACTATATATAGCCATTTCAAACGGTATGCTGAGTTAAAGGAGAGAGCACTGCCCTGATCTCCCCTTCACCTCTCCTTAGATCTCTCCTCCTCCTTTCCTTTCCTCTTCTCTTCCTTCTGCACTCCTTCCCGCCTACACTCAGCTTCCTTCATCACACTTCCTACTATTTTTTATTTTAAAAAAAACAAACAGTATTTTGTATTTCTAACAAACCTCCTCCCC
>KL263569.1:0-13305 GCA_000699545.1 Podiceps cristatus
GTGCGGCTGCGCTGCGCCCCGGGCCGGGTTCTCCACGAGTGCAAGAGATTGTGGTGGTCTCTGGTGTCCCCCTACAGAGATGCCCGGTGAATGGGGTTTACTGAAGTATCTGATTGCAGGAGGAATATAGGGGTGATCCAGAATACCAGAGGAGGTACCAGCTAGGTTAAGGTTCAGCCAGTTTTTCTTTCCCTCCCTGTTTCTGTCACTTGTGAGGTTGGATTGGGAGTTTGGGTTTGCGCAGTGTCTGTTGAAAAGCACAGAGTAAGTGTTTTCAGGACATCATCAGCAGACAGTGAATTTTTAAAATGGCTGTATGCTTTGGGTTACTTGGATACTGCCAAAGATAAGAACAAATGGATGGTACTCGAAAATATGACCCCCATATTTAAGACCCGCACATAAGCACCTGTTGGCACAGGTTGTCAGGATTTCCCAGCAGCTTATGTTGTGAGATCCAGATTTCAGTTGTCCACAATATTTTAATCCAAAGCCATTAAGGCTGTCTCTTCGGTGTTCCTCCAGCACGATTTATTTTTAGATAATACCTGAAATGTTTCTTCCTACTATCGTGAGAAATGAGACTAGTAACGGATGTAGTGTTTTCACTATTGTGAAGTAATATAGGATTTTTAGAAACTCCGTGCATTGCAAAATATTTAAAATCATGCAAGAGAGAGATCTCACTGCGCTTCTCTATAAAAACTTGGTTAAGTTACAAGTTCCTGGGTGGAAAGCTTATCTCATGTGCTTACCAGAGACTTGCAGACGTAGTATACAATCTTGGCAACGTCATATGTGCTAAGGATGATGCATCCTGACTTGTGTCTGTTGTGGCACGGTGCATGCATCGTGTCCAGAAAACACCCAAGCAACCTAAGGTTGTAGAACAGGATATTCCTTGTAGCTATTCCAGTATTCTAATAGGGATTCCTGTTCCATGAGCCATCTCTGAATTTGGGTGGATAAACAAGCTCCCCAGTGCAGCTCTTCTTCCACCTTTTTTTTTTTTTTTTTTTCCCCTCCTTCTAGATAAGTCTGTCTGGTGCTCTGAAGGTTGGTGAATATTGGTTTAAGAAACAAAACTAAAATAAGATGAGCTCACCCATAGAAAAATACACACAAAAAATTTATCTTTTTCTAATTAATGTAAGAGGGAACGTGTACTATGAGTTAGATACCTGTCTTTACATTTTTTAAGATGGAGCAAAATACTGAATCATTCTTAGTTCAGAGGCACTGTACCTTTTGTGCCTTTAATTTGTTTCTGGCGACATTAAAGATTGTGTACTGTTATGTCATTATACACTGTGTGCACAAGCAGTTCAGTTCAGGTGCACAGAAGATCTTAATTTAGGCATTTTTAAACTTTGGAATGCCTTATTTTGTAGGAAATCGATGTATGTGCCAAATATGCCTGTTTGCAAGCACTTGGTCATCCCTTGCAATGCAGGTTCAAGAAAGAAAATTTGCAAGTGTTTACCTAAACATCCAGATGAATTTGATCTGTGCTGATATGGCTGTTCTTACAAAGGTCCACCTAGCTTAATACCCCATCTTCCATCCTGGCCAGCCGTGGATGGTGTAGTGGATATGAATAATACTGACATAATTGTGCATCCCCAAAATACTCTTTCAGCTTCCAGCAATTTGTGGCTTGAGGGTTTTCTAGCAAAATGTATTTGAAAAACTAAATGGGATAACCCTTTCCTTTCCACAGGTACCGCTAGTGTTTTCTGTCAGATAGGCCAGCTCATACATTGTGCTTAAACTGACAGTGGTTATTCCCAAACATAGTTTGAGAATAGTTTGATTATTTGTTGAAGACCTGAACAAGGGCTTATCTGTCTGAAATACCATCTGTTTTTTCCAGCTGTACTAGAATCTGCTGAAAGATACTTGTCTTCATGCAAACTTAAAGGCTGCATTTTTTTATAGGCATTTCTGAACTGAGATGGATCGTTTTGGGGGTCCATTGACATAGATATGCTAATGCGTATATATCCTGCGTTGTAGAATTAGGCGCATGTTTTATCCTTTCTTTAAAACATTGCACATTCAGTTTTGCTACAAGCAGGAGAGACATTTTCTTTTGTGGCTCTTTGTTCTATAATCCTTCATTCAGATTGGTCTATTTCTATCTTTTAATGTCTAGAGTATTTGAAGATTAAAGGAGGGCTTAAAAAGTTTGATTAAAGCAGAACATATTTGCTGAGGAATGGAATTTTGTGAAAGTAAACTCTTTCAGTATACTGCCTGTTAAGGTAACTACTGAGTCCTGGGGTGTGTACAGGGCACAAGTTGCAGCTAGTACATCTATTTGAAATGAAAATCACAGTAAGTGGGGGAACCTTTTTCTGTTATTAATTTTTGTACAATGACATTTTGTGAATAAATCATATACACTGTTGTAAAAGCTGCGCAGATTTTACCTGTTTTGAAACAGGAGGATACATGGAGAGTTATTGTTATGTAGCAATGCATTTTATTAACAAAGTATTGTAGAATTCCATTTAATTATCAAACTGGGTTGTTTGAACTTTTATTTTCTTGTCTGTACAGTAATGTCTGTACTAAAGATCAGTCAGAACTTTTTTATATTGCCTCACTTCCAGTCATGAATAATTTTTACATGCAGTATAATATCAGTCATTTTTTGTGCTCTTTCCAGTTTTAACTATTAAAGAAATATTTTGCAAGGTACATGCTGTTTCAAAGTAACTTCACTTTTCTTGTCTAACGTACAAATCTTTACCTGATTATTTTGAAACTGTATGCAGCTGGTTATGTTAATGCTTTTGGTACCTATTGAGCAGAAGCAATGAATGAAATTGCTTTTTTTTTTTTTTTTTTTTTTTTGTCTGATCTGTTGCAGGGTATTTACAACAGGAAAAACTTCTGGCTACCTGCCGTGAATTTATTTTGGAAAGCTCAGATTTGAAAGAATATGCAGAGCACTGTACAGAGGATGGGATTATTCCAGCCTGCTTGCTAGTGAGTTGTATTTGCAAAGCAGAAAGTTACATTTTCTTGTATCCATGGAAAAAAAATGGATTTCTCAGTGTAGCAGTTATTTCTCAAATGCTGCTTAAAATGGTTTGTTAGAGTGTGACTCCTGTTTTGGTTGGGTTTTTTTAATTGAGTTTTATTTGTTTTCATTGTGTGGTATTAGCAGCTATTTGATTTCTCATATTTAATCTTACTAAGAAACATTTAAGTGTAAAATGTGCAAATTAGTTTCACTTTATTACATTTAGTCTGCTTTATAGCTTTGAGATTGATTTATGGAAGGCTGTCGTAAGGGTTTTATTGATTTCAGGGCTGCTCTTGTTATTTATTGGAGATTGCTTTCCTATCCTAGGTACAGCAGCCGGTAATATTCCATTTCAAGTACTTATTAAATATTTAGGCAAGGTACTTCAGCTTTATCTAAGGCTACCGAATTTTGTTCACAAGAACTGCTTTAGTTCAGCTTTCTCTTTGATCAGTATCATCTGCTTTGTCCCAGGTGAAATGTGGAACTTTGGGTATGCATAAATATAGTGTGTAGCTACGTGTGTAGATATGTTCATATAGCTATGGGCTAATTAGATACTTCTCATTTTTAGCATATACAAAATGAGATTTTTAGTACAGTATTGAAATTACAGGGTTTAGATAGTGCTATATATCAGTCTTTCAATGTTTATATGTGTACCTGTTTTCCATTTCATTCTTCTAATATATCAGTTAATTATATGGTCTGGGATTTGTCCACAGTATTCAAAATTTATGGAAATCTTTTCTGAGATCTGAGGTCTTGATGTACCTATTCAAAACAGACCGTTTAACTTATTTCATTTACAAGTGTTTAGTCATCAGGTGTGGGGGGGACACAGGAACTGAGAACCAAACTATGACCAGCAAGAATTAAAAAAAAAAATGTAAATAGATTATACACATTCTTAAGGTTTTTAATTGTTTTCCTATTTTCAGTAGGAACATTTTTCTAATTTTTCATAGAAAAGTGATGATAAGATAATGTCTAAGAAAAAAGTCTCTGCAGCTCAAAAGACTTGCAATAAAGGGCTGTGTTTGTCATACACTGTAGGTTTTTCACTATCAACAAAGGAAGGTACGGCAAATGATAGTGGTAACTTGAAAATCTCAGTTCGCTATGAAAGTTGAATCTGTGTGACTGTTAAGAATTTTACTTCAGATGGGAGTTCTCTTCACATTTGCATCTTGATGCATGTTACGTTCTGGGATGACACATGCCCGTTACTCTGTTCAGCTGTTCATCTTCTGTGTCTTCATTCTGTAACAGCAAAGATGAGCAGAGGTCATGCAGCTCTAACCGCTATGCCAGTGTTGTGCGATGAGATCAAGCACTTCAGATTTTGTGTTCATTATGGCATTTTGTTCCATAGATTGCTCCCTACCTAGTCTGACACAACTCAGCAGCATAAAGTACAGTTCCTTGTGCTGAGGGTCAGCATGATGCAGTCTTCTGAAGAACTGCTTAAATACAATGTGATACAGCAGATGAAGAATAAGTTATTAGTGAAGATTCTAAGATTAGTATGTTTTTTTCCAGTCCCTGTGTGGAAAAAACTTGACAACTATTCTTAATGAATACGTAGCCATGAAAACAAAAGGTAAGCCTTTGAGATGAGATTTATTTATTTATTTTTCTTCTTTATCTGTTATGTACTCGAGGAAGAAGTAATGCCTCCACCTATATTTGAATTTAGAGCAATCCTCCATCTGTGCTAGAAGTTGAAGGTTTCCATGTTACGAGGACAACATCCTTTAGATCAGCATCTTTTGAGCAAAATTAATTATGTTAGTTTGGGTCTGCCACTTCAAATTTGAGCGGAGCTTCTAAGATAAGATATAGTGTAAGCCCAAAGTGTGCAAAATATAAATTTACAGTGTTTATTGTGAGCTAAATAACCAGGAAGAGTGCTATGGTGTGAAATGTTTCTTGTCTTGTTTTTAAAACTGATTAAAATAAATCCAGAGCACCTTAATATTGTTTATGGATAGTAGAGACAGAGAGCTTTTTCTCCGTTTAAAAGCAGTTGTTGAGGTTCTTAATGTTGTCAAGTCTTAACAATTTTTGATACATGTTGTATGATCAGATTTTAGTAGTGCTTGGTTCTAAGACTTACAATTTAAGACACATGATGTTTTTGAATGATTTTTGAATTTTTTTTCCTTTCACTCTAGGTTTAATAGAGATGGTAACTAAGACACAAACATCCTTTCTTCAAAGTACTATGTACTTGGCACCTCAAAAAACTTTATAAATGGATCTGCTTACATCTTTCCATTTATACTTTAATGTTCTGTGCTTCAGTAATACCAAGTGTTTTTACCTGCTTGGGTGACATCTTAAAATAAACCATTACTTTTAAAGAGCTGTCTGTTGGGTTACAATTTTCAAAAGCATGCAAGTGACTTGGGAACCTGAGTACCATTTCCAGAAGTGAGTTAGGTTAACACGTGTTTGCCCAGGACTCAAAAACATGTGCAGATTCCATTGAGAATTATCATGATGCATGTCTTTGCATTGGTTTCATTTAAGCTTCTAAAACTAAAAAATGTGTCCATGATGACTCTGTGTTCGTATCAAAGTTCTGAAATTAGAAATTAGGGCTCTCTAATTAACAGAATATTGAGAAGGCAGCTAGACACCTACAGTTAGATGATGTCTGAAACACTCCATAATAGTTATTTTGCTTGTGATTGTACTTTTTTTTTCAATATATATCTGTTTTAGGCATCTAATTTTTTGTTGTTGGTTTGTTTTGTTTTTTTTTTAATGGTGTATTTTAGAAACAACAAATGAAGTTCCAGCAATGATGTCATCTCTGTGGAAAAAATTAGACTACACACTTTCTCAGATCAGGTAATACAGTTTTGAAATCAAGAAAGTAAAATTGCACCCTAAGAGAGATTCCTTATTTATCACTGTATGAGAATGGTTTTGCTCTGTATTACCTCTGAGAGATGGTGAAAGAGATAGGTATGTCAGAGTTGGTAGCTGAGTAGACATTTCAAGATTTTAAGGCAAGACAAGCAGATAAGGAGGGCATAGGTATGAGTATGTGGCCTTCCTGTAATAAAACAATATACTGTGACTCATTTAGAATCTGATACCGCTGTAGTTACTTGATCAAAAATATAAGAGTAAGCGTCATTTGAAGAATCTGTGACCATTATTTAAAAGAATAAAAATAAAATCCACAGATTGAAGCTTTCTGAAGTAATGTGTGGTTAGGACCAGACTGGCATTAACCGTATAACAGATACAATCGCAATGTGTAGCTGAGAGTTTCCATTGTGCTCCTCTTATTTATGTCACCTGCTTTATTTTTTAGGAGCATGCAGAATTCCACAGGATTTTCTGCTAATCAAAGGAGTAAGTAACTGAGCTAATTGTGTGAGATTAATAGCCTTTATGTTCAAATTGTCTATTTTGGGTAAAAATGGGGGAATGCTGCAGGAATCAGGAACACATCCTTACCCTTAAAATGTTGTCAAATCTCTACTGCAGTGTTTTTTTCTGTATGTCTGTTGTCTTCAGTGTGGTCTGTGGATTACTGTAATGATCAAGAATGGAAAATAGAAGCAGCTGAGCTTGTTGCAAGGGGCTTAAATTCTCTATATAGCATTTTCTTCTCTGATGAAACCTTTTTAGAAGTTCACACAGTTAAAAGGTTGACTTAATTTGTGGTTCATAGAGGAACTGAAAATATAACCTGTCTATGATGCAGTTTCATTTCTGTAAAAGGAGAATTTAAAAATATATTGTAATCTTGAAAATTATTTTTTGTGCATACAAACATAGATCCAAGCAAAATATGAAAAGATACTTGTTCTATCTAAATTGTTTCTTTCATTACAAAAACTGCCAAATGAACTCTCAAAAAAAGAAAGGTTATTTTACTTAAAAATAAATGTATCTCGCTGTAATACTTTTACTGAGTAACCTCTGTGAGAAAAGAGAATGTGAAATATAGGTAGCAATTGTTCTTGGATCTGAGATTCAGTGGATTGGGTGGTGTTCTGTTGTTTAAATTTGTCAGATTTAGTCTGGTAAATAAACACAAACTTACATTGGTTTAGCTATTTCAGTTAAGATCAGTTATATGAGTGGTATATTATGTAACAAAATGTAATTTTAGTATGATTTATTCCTGTAAATATTTAAGCAGTGATACGAGCATGGTTGCAACCTCTGTATAGGTTTGCTATACTTCTTGAATTATTTTGGCTTAAACCTGTAACACAGAAAACAAAGACGGGTTGCATACTTTTTGAGTTTCACTGATTAGTTGTTGAAGCATTAAAAAGTTTCAATGGAGCATCCTTAATTAGGTCTTGGAAAATCAGCAACCTTTTAAAATTCCTTTATCGTATATTTTCATCTTGTGTTTATTACCTCCAGCACGTACAAGAAGTGGAATTGTAGAAATGAAAAGACAGAGAATGCTTCAGCAATCAGCTCCTCTAAACTCAGGACTGTTGTCTGTAGTCCAGCCATCAGGGCCACAGAATTCCTCTTCTATTGTATCTCCTCAAGTTATTCAGAGGCCAACAATAAATCAAAGCATGTCACAGACAAGACTGAATACGTTGTTTGTGCACCAGTCACAAACCCAGGAAAATAAGATCAGCAGTAAGTTGCACGCTTTTTTAAACTTTTTTTTTTTTTTTTTTTCTGTGAAGAAATCTATGGATATAGGTGGAAGTTTTCTAGAATCGGGACTAATAATCTTCATCAAAAAAGTTTCAGGCAATTCATGCTTTGTTTGTAGGTCTCTAAAATGGTTCAGGTGGTTAAAATAAAAGAGTGCCCAAAAGAGAAATGCCTCTTGCATGCTTGCTTGCTAATGTGGCTTCAGAGATCAGAAGTGCATTAATTTGTCATTATTCTATCCTGTGTTCTCACCCTCACCCAGAACGCTTGTGGATCATCCCTATCTGCTAAAACATCAAGTGGATGTTTTTCTCAGGGTATATTTAAAAGGAATGGTTCTCATTTTCATTATACCAAATTATTTTGTTTGAATTCCCAGGAATTGATTGAAACATAGTAAGTGATATGTAGATTTCTGTAGTGCTTTAATAATGTGACTGGAAAAGATACCTGCATAATGATTATTTTTTATTATTATTTTTGCCCCTTATAAAGCAGGTGATTTCATACACATTCAAGTTCCAGCATCGCAAGAACGAAAGCTTCATTCAAATGTGCTTTCTCCAGGAAGACGAAAAAGGTAAACACAGGGTTTTTTGTTTGTTTTAAGATCATTTAGAGGTTATGCAGTGTTCTTATCTCTAGTGTAAATTTTCTTGGATGGCTGTTTCACATTTAAAATCCATTGAGAGTGGCCATTGAGAGGATATTTCACAGAGGAAAGGGAAGTCAAAGAACTTAACATTAGACTGATAGGAGGCTATTTGTGCTTCTGTATTGCATATAGCTGATCTTTACATTATTCCAGTATTAGACATAGGAAAATAGTCTTGGAGCCTGAGATTTAGTATTCCTTCCAAAATATCTTTATCAATGATGAGAATTTTCAATATTGATATAAATGTGCATTTTGTCCGTTTTTTATTTGCATCAGTAAATTTTGTCAGCAAAAATTTTCATAGTCGCACTAAGTGGTGTGAAAACCTGTTCTTATACTAGTTTAGTGGGTTTTATTCCTTGATTCCAGTGTCCTTTTCGGGTTTTTTTGATTGCTCTCTTTGTGTTCCATTTGCTGTCTTTATTCCTGACTAAATCCTAATCAGTGGTTATGCTTATTATTTTTTCCAGATCCTTACTCATTTATACCTTTTCCAAGTCCTCTCTATTCCTGCATGTGGGATTTTTTTTGTATATGAGTGATTTTAGTGCCACTGCTGATTGATGGTTTCAGAAGAGCCTACATCTTGACCTCGTATAAAGCCATTGCATTTCCTATTCATCACCTAAATTCTTATGCAACCTAACATTTTCTTCTTTTTTTCCTTCTTTGACCACAGCTGCTCCTTGAGAGATCTTTATTTTCAGGGGTGATGTCTAAATCTTTTTCTTGAGTGGCAGTTAATTAGAACCTGTACCACCAGTTAAAGTAACATGTACTGGAGGGGGGAAAAATAATGAATGGTGGGCGTGGAATTCAATTTGCCATTGTGCTGTTTACCCACAGTCTATATATTTGTAACTTCTATGAAGTCAGATACAGTATTTACATATAACATAAGGAAACAGGTATCATCTTTTACTGTATTTCCAATATGTAATTACTTTTCTGTTGATTATAATCTTTTGTTTGCTAAGAAGGAAGAGAAACATTTGATTTACTGACCATTAGCTCTATTGTTTGCTGTGTTCTCACAAAATACATCATAAATTTCCTGGAATGTTTCAGTGAATCTCAGAAGAGGAAAAGTATTGCGACATCTGGACCTCTTTCAGTGACTAGAAGTTCTCAAGACCCTGATGAAGTAGTAATAGAAAAAGAAAGTGAGCCCCTTGAAGAATTCATAGATGGTAACTTCCCAGTGAGTATATACTTATGAAAGGTATTTACATTTAAGAAACAAATTCAGACTGAAGAGAACTAGTCTTTTACACATTGTTCATCTTGGGTATGATGGAAATTAACTTTAGAAGATAAATTTATTGTTTTGTATTTGAACTAGCTCTTCTGTGTACTAAGCTAGTGAGGATGGCATGGCTATGTAGAGTTGGGTTTTTTTTTTTTTTTTTTTTCCCCCCTTGGTTTATTGGCTTTGCTAAGAAACCTGTCAGAATACAGTAATTTTTTTTAGAGAATGGAAACCAGAAAGCACAATAAGCCTTCCTGTACTTCAGGAGAGTAGAAGTACAGGAATATTCCGGAACTAATTTCGTAGCAATGTCATGCGGTCACAGATTGGGAGAGCGTTCTCTGTGTTCAATTGGGTTTTTTGTTTGTTTTTAACCAGTAAGTTGGAAGTTCATGCTTCTTTTCTGGTGATGATAAAAATAGTAACCTGAACGCTTTAAAACTGTTTTCCAGCAACTGGTTATTGAAAATGCCAGAGAAAAAATCTTGAGCAACAAATCTCTTCAGGAAAAGCTCGCTGAGAACATTAACAAAATCCTGGGCAGGTAATAAAAGGAACCTCTAGACTTCATACGTATTCTTATTTGATTTATTTTTGAATTCTGAACTGATGACTGATGTGTTCCAGTGATGGCAATGTCGCTCAGGCCCCTAAACAGACAGACAGTGGTCCCACAGAACAGGAGACTTCAATTGATGAAATCCTTGGACTTCAGGTAGGTCCAGGTGCCCTGGTCACGGTTTTTTAAGACCAGGCATATGAGAATGATCAGTTATGGGAACTATGCTGAACCTCTGTCTACTTGCTGATATCTGTGATTGCTCTCCTTTTTCTCTTCTGTCTTTTATTTGTTTGTTAGGCTTAGCTGTGTTGTAAAACAATCTGATGGCTGGCTTCTGCCCAGGGGCAGTTCCACAGCTTCCCTCGCGCAGGCCTTGACTCTTTGTTATATGGTGGTGGGCAGGTTCGTGAGCTGAACTGACAGGATAGTAGTATTTTGCAGGAGTTAATTTTGAGCCACCTTAGCACTCTAAATTAATTCCCAGTGCCTGTACAAGGCAGCAGAAGCATGCAGCAGGGTCAAAAGCCGAGGGAGTGGGACTGCTTCTGGCACTGGTTAAGGTTACCTTTGGATTGAGATTTAAGTACGCTGCCCCACAGTCACCAGCTGCCTGCTTGTCACTGGGTCTTTGGTACCAGTAATTTGGTACCAGCCTCTGACTAGGGATCTGATCAATAACCTTTTAAAAGAAAAAGGAATTGAAAATACCTTGTGGTCTCCAAACATGTTTAGTCTGATCTAATTTTCTGATTTGCTGTAAGATAATCATGGATCATCTAGTATAGCAAGATAAATTGTCTTTGGAGCCTAAATAAGGATGCTTTTTCTTCAATTTTAATAATTTTTTGCTTTTGAAGGAAATTTATGTTCTGCTTCTACAAACTAAACTTGTAGTGTTCTCCCTCCATTCTCCTACAACTCCTGAACTGACAATCACAGTTATAACGGGCTCTTAATAAGGGAAATTATAACCTCATGAAAGGGACAGGAGAGTAGAGGCAGTTGCCTGTTTATGAAGTAGAGGTGTCTGTTTTTAAAAGCTTTTTTTCTGTCATTTAGTGATTTTTAGGTCCTTTTTTGTCAAAATACAGAGCTGAAAAGCTGTATTCCATTTTTCCGAGCAGAACAAAATCAAAGTGGCTTCTTGCTTTAGTTAGAGTAGCTGAGACAAAATAATCAAGCATATCACATGGGATATCCACCTTTACAACCACCATATCAAAGGTTGTAGAGTGCTTAGAGGATCTCTGGGAAGTCAGGAGAAACTTTGTGTGTGAACATTTGAATATGTACTGAGTGCCCCGCTCATTTTCTTCCTCTGCTGCTACCAAACAAGTCAGCTTGCAACAGGAACCTTAGTGTCCTGTGTAGCTGTGCTTTCCAGCTGCCTTCCACAGAGAAGTAGTTGGAAGTTAGATTACAGACCATGTAATGGGTAAGTGAAATAAAACTTCCCTTTGCTTAGCATTGTCTTCTAGATATATGCAAACCCGAGCAATTAGGGTTAGTTTGGGGATTATTTTTCACCAGTGGTTGGCTAGTGCAGGCTCACGTCACTCATACCGTCTGCATAAGCTTCGAGCGTAGCCTGAGATTTAGTCCTTCTTGAACAGTGCTGATCATTATGTGGAAGATACTCCAATATGCATGTGCAGGGTGTAATGTCTGACAAACATGTTTAGCTTTTGGGGGGCTTTATTTCTTAAACTTCAATCGCTAATATTTTTTTAAGACGTTAAATTTGTGGCGGAGATGTTTCCAGCATTAGTCTTTGTTTCTGTGGTGAGCAGAAGTAATAGAACTAAAATGGACCTGAAAAGAAAACAATTGTGTTTTTCTTTTAAGTTATTAAAGTAACTAACAGCTCTGTATGTCTTGTCTTTTCGCAGGGTGAAATTCATATGTCAGAAGAGGCTATACAGGACATTCTAGAACAGACAGAATCAGATCCAGCTTTTCAGGCACTCTTTGACTTGTTTGATTATGGTAGGGTATATTATTCTCAATTGTACCATTGCCATAAAGCATCACGAACAATGAATTTTCCTAAGTATTGCTTGAAGAAGCAAAGGTAATTCAGCTGGCCTCTTTTGCAAGAGAAATGGAGTGTACAGCATCAGTGTCCCTGAATTCAGAATTAGAATTTTACATACATTTATAGATGAGTATAAAGTACAGCATTTTCTTGCGACTGAAATTCTGGTTTTGTGCTGGCTCAGTGATCATTTTATTGCTGTTATTTTAGACTCTTCTGTCTAAAGGATGATAGCTCATACTTGGTTTTCTGTTCTGTTGTAATTTTTTTTCTGTTCGTCTGATCAGGGATATCTTCACATAAAATGAAAGAACCTTTTTATGCTATTTCTGGATTTGTAATGAATTTAGAAAAATAGTTCTTTGAGTTTAGGATGGCATTTCTTGAATTTGAAATCTCCATTTAAAAGATAATAATCACAGTTGTGTGTAAAATCACATATTTAATCATTCTTCATGCTTTATTTTGAAAATAGGAAAGAGCAAGGTAAACAAGAACTTACCTGCTGGTATTTCTGGTCAAAGTGGAGTAGAAAATGCAATCCTGGTGGATGAGGATAACCTGGAAACACTTGAAAGTTCTTTAGGAACAGAAGAAACTAGTAGATGTAGGTTGTTGTTTGATTGTTTGTTTTTTCCTCTAAGATCTCTTCTAGTCCATTCACATTTCACTATGAAGTATTTTCAGACAATTTGTGTGTTTCAAAATCATAGAATCATAGAATAATCCGGGCTGGAAGGGACCTCTAACAGCCATCTAGTCCAAACCCCCTGCCTTGAGCAGGGCCATCTGCAACTAGATCAGGTTGCCCAGAGCCACATCCAACCTGGCCTTGAATGTTTCCAGGGATGGGGCTTCTACCACCTCTCTGGGCAACCTGTGCCAGTGCTTCACCACCCGCACTGTAAAGAATTTCTTCCTTATATCTAGTCTGTATCTCCCCTCTTGCAGTTTAAAACCATTCCCTCTTGTCCTGTCACCACAGGCCCTGCTAAAAAGTTTTTCCCCATCTTTCTTATAGGTCCCCTTTAAGCACTGAAAGGCTGCTGTTAGATCTCCCTGCAGCCTTCTCTTTTAACTCTCAGCCTGTCCTCACAGCAGAGGTGCTCTATCC
>KL263569.1:13403-25683 GCA_000699545.1 Podiceps cristatus
GGAGCAGAGGGGCAGAATCCCCCCCTCGACCTGCTGCCCACGCTGCTGGGGATGCAGCCCAGGGGACGGTTGGCCTTCTGGGCTGCCAGCGCACATTGCTGGGTCATGTCCTACTTCTCACCCACCAGCACCCCAAGTCCCTCTCAGCAGGGCTGCTCTCCAGCCCTTCATCCCCCAGCCTGTATTGATACCGGGGGTTGCTTCAACCCAGGTGCAGGACCTTGCACTTGGCCTTGTTGAACCTCATGAGGTTCACCCAGGCTCACCTCTCCAGCCTGTCCAGGTCTCTCTGGATGACATCCCGTCCCTCAGGGGTGTCCACCGCACCACTCAGCTTGGTGTCGTCCGCAAACTGGCTGAGGATGCACTTGGTCCCAGTTTTCAGTGATAATATCCAATTTGTCATTTACGTTGCATGAACAATAGGGATACACCTAGTCTGTTAGAAAGTTTTAGTCTATTAGATTTAACAGTGGTCTGTCAGTATACTTACAAGTTGTGCTTGATGAGCTCTTAAATGAAATCAGAATATCTCTGAAACTGTGTTCTCATTCAAAACAGAGATACTTTGCAATTTTCATTGTGGAACATGTAAATATGTATTTTACATCTAACCATACTAATCTTTTCTCTCTATTCTGTAATGTATTGGTTAATTAATACACAAAAAGAGTCTTACTCTGGAAGATAGGTATGTTTAGTTTGTCTACTCCATTCTTAACGGAAGTCAGTCAGTAGCAGATATTTAGAGAATGTATATAAGAAATAGAGCTAAGACGTCTTTATGCTGAGATGTTGTTTGTGCTTCTGGAAATCTGATTTAGTGACTTGAGCCACTTGCTTATTACGTGTGTACCTATCATTTACGTAAAAACCTATTTGCCAGATTGCCTAATCTATGTAATCTAACCATGTGTTTCATATACTTTCCACTCAGCTTGAAAGTAAGGATGAGTGGCATTATTCACACCAGTTCAAGGGAAAACTGTTTCACATGAAACTAAGTTGCTTCTAAAATGCTGTGGAAGTATCATCTGTTCTAATTATTATGGAACTTACTTATTCTGTATTTTACAGGTGATAATTCTAGAGAATCACTCTCCTGTAAAGGCTTTCAGTTAGGAGAAGCATCATGTGCCTTGAAAACCAGCATTAATGATGATGATATGGCTAAGAAAAATACAACTAACGAACAGTTGCATGGAGGTTGTAGACCAAGGAAGCAGACTGAAGTACTTAAAACCATTACCCCTGAACATATTGGAGAGCTTGAAATCGCTTTTGACTCTGTGCCTGGTTTGACTGAACCTAACAAGAGACAGACTTCTGATAGTGAATGTACTGAACACGGTGGAGATTCTTATGATAAAAAAGAGTTGTCTGCATTAGTATCTGAAAGTGAAAGAGCTATGCAAATTGAAAAAGGTCCACTAAGTCATAGTGCTCAAAGTAGTCCTAACTTAGAGTATGTTCATTCTGATAGTCCACAGATTTCTTTGATTTCATTGGCAGAAGGTACTACAGCCAGTGAAAACAAAACACATTCTGGAAGTAAAGGTCACTTATCACCAGATAGGTCACTATCTGAAAAAACACTGACTAAAAGCCCTTGTGATGGGAGCCCCGGCCACAGTGTACTGCTGAGAAAAAATAATTCATCAATTTCTAGCCCATCAGCAGATGCAGGAAAAGAGCAGGCTGCGAGGAGCGATGCAGCTGCCTTACCTGGTGTTTTACCGGAGAACCCTAGCCACCGCTCTGTCCATCAGGAACAGAGTACACAGTCGGACTGTGCTGCAGCATCTCCAGTGAAGATTCCGGATCTTGACAAAACAGAGTTGCAGCTTGAAGTTGTTGATACTTCTAACAAACCTTATTTAAACGATCAGCCTTGTAAGAAAGATCTTAACCTCCCTTCAGGACTGTCAAACTCGGAGGGAACACAAGGGGAAATGCAAGAACCTTCATCTTCTACAAAAGTAGATGCTGATAATATGTATTTTTCTTCTGGTGATGATGCATGTACAGAAATTTCTGTAGTATCCACTGAAAATAACCTTACTGCATCTGAAATATGCCACTCTCCTCTCGCAGAAACTGCATCCTCAACAGATGACTCAGGTGCAGAGGCCAAAAGTATAAGCGGTGTACCTTCTAGCAGTCAACCAATGGATGTTGATCCTTCTAATATAATGTCCCTCAAGATCATCATCAGCGATGATCCATTTATTTCATCAGAGACAGAGTTAAATAATGCTGTTTCCAGCATCACAGGAGAAAATTTGCCAACTATAATATTATCTTCTCCAGCCAAATCCCCAACCAAAACCGCAGGCCTGTCCAAATGTCTGTCTTCAGAAGACACAGAAAAAAATGTGGATTCAGCTTTGGCAGAGCAGAATCTCCTTGTGCTTAGACCTAAGGATCCTGTGGTCACCACAGTTAGCACCCAGAATGAAGACTGCGCTGTTTTATCAGTTGCAGGTACGACTAATCTGTCCAAGGAAGGGGGATTTATACAGTTGATGCCAGCAACAAGCACAGCTTTTGGGAATTCCAACAACCTTTATATAGCCACCTGTGTGACTGATCCAGCTACCTTGGGCACAGCTGTAACACCATCCAATGTAGTTGTATTGCCCGGCAGTTCTGTGCCGCTTGCTGCCCAGGCTCCGGCCGTACAACAGTTACGGACTCCTCCTAGATCCAGCAACACGTTTGCAGCAAACCAGACTGTCTCCCCAAATTTTCCACAAGGTAATCTCATTATTAGAAAATGACTGAAAATCTGTTGGTTTATATAGCTTTTTGACTTCTTTTTTTTTTTTTTTTTTTTTTTTGGTAAGTGCATTAGAAGTAAACTGAATTTTTAAACACTGCTCTATCTGCCCCTTGAAACTTCCCAGGAGTTCTGTATTTTTGAATATATTCGTTCCTACTAAACATGAAATAAAATTTAGAAGGGGTTATTGGCTGGGCTGCTTTGAAAAAAATAGCCTCATATTTCAGAAGCTTAAATTATATAATTTTAGCAGTGATAAATTTAGGAAACACATTTTGGATTACACTAGAAAAGATTCCATTTTTTTTCTGAACAAAGCAGTTGTTTTTGTTTTAATAAGATTCCTGTTATAATGCTATGTGTTATAGCTATCCTTATTTAGATAACTGCCTAGATGTAGACAGTTCTTCCAAAATTATTTCCTTGGGTTTTTTTTTTTGTTTCATTTTCCAGAAATCTACACTAGAAGTACATTCAGACAAATATAAAAATATAACATTGTTTCTTCCCATAATATAAAATCTCTCCTGGTACAATCATTTTTATTACCACAGCAATAAAAAAGTTAAGTGCTTTATAAAACGTTAAACATTATAAACCAGCTGTAATCAACACATTTGTATTTCTTCCCAAAACTAAGAAGTTGTTGCAGTTACCCTTGAATTTCTGTATGTAGTCATTTTGTTGTGGCCAGTGCGACGGTATGTGCAAGATCTTGGACTGCCGGCCTTTTCTATCACTAGGATTTCTTTATGCAACTGCTGCCCGCCTTTTCACGGGGAGAGGAACGGAAGTTTGCACATTCTTCTGCATTTGACATTTTTCCTAGTGATGCTCATGTAACTGAAGAACTGTGTGGAATAATTTTTTCTTTTGCTTTTGAAATTTTTCTCCCACTTCTCTATTAGTGCGCTGTAACAGCTGCCCTGTTTTATAATTCCTGTATGTCTGGCAGCTGGGCACTCTTACAGCCTGTTAGAATAGCTGTTTTAACAATGATTTAAATAGTTTAAGAGGAAAATTTGCCTTAAATATACCAAATTAGTCTTAGTGTGGGTTTTTTGGTGGTTTTTTTTTTTGGTATTTTTTTTTAATAATTACTCTCAAACCCACTAATTAAGTAGACTCTTTGTGTACGATGCTTACACCTCCCACCAGCCAGGAGCATACGTTACCTGCAGACAAAGCTAGCCCTTCCCAGCTGCTTGTGTGCTCCCAAGGAGAAGGTGTTACAGGTGCATTGGAAGAAAAAAAAACCTAATTCCACTAATGACTTCTGAGCATGCTAATTGTAGAGAATAGGATGCAAATAATAGTTTTCACTAAGCCACAAATGAGCTATTTGATGTTACTTTTACTGTTTGTTAGAAATCACTTTAATTCCAAGTTTTAACATAGGTTTGTCACACTTCGAGCTTAACTTTGAACCGTTTGTTAAAAAGGAAAACAGACTTTAACTAAAGAATCCAATTTAAACTAAAAATAATACTGGTAGTTACCCTGTTTTCTAGTAGTGATGTATAGTAAGGACAGTGAAAAGCCAGAGCTTTTCTTGCCACAGGTTTGACCAGGCATAATTTTAAGAAATCCTGTCTTGAAGCTTTTCTTTTCACTGTTTTGTGTGGGGTGGGTTAGTTTTGTTTTAATTTCTGCACAATTTTAACACTTTGATATTTTTTGTAGGTTCTGCCATTATAATTGCATCTCCGGTGCAACCTGTTTTGCAAGGAATGGTGGGAATGATACCTCTCTCAGTAGTGGGACAAAATGGAAATACGTTCTCAGCACCTGCCCGCCAGGTAGGACATCACAAATAAAGCTTTTAAAATTAAAGCTGAAGTGATAAGGACACTTTTGGTAAATTGTAATGGAATATTTTGATTCTTTCAAGGTTCTACATATGCCTGTGGCTAATCCAGTGTGCAACAGAAGTGTCCCAAAACTTCCCATCCCCCCCAAAACGCAAAAGATTCCTGGGGCCAGAAACAAGACTAATACAGGTACCCACTTTGCATTCTTGAGAAGGGCAGCAGAAAAGTGGGGGTTCTAAAGACTTGTCACTTCTGAGTGATAAAGGTTTTTAAATACCAGTGCCAGGTGGCTGCTGAGATGGCATTGAGAGAGGCCTGTACCTGTAGTTAGTAACTGTATTTGCTCAATTTACAAAGAAAAACTCCCAGCATATAAAATAATTACAGATTTGGGATCAAGCTTATTTCCAAAATGTAATGTTTCAAGGCTTTAATGCAGTCTTAAAAGTTTACTTTTCTTTATATTTCTGATTTTTTTTATCTCGTTGGTTGTAAGTAGTTTACTACTGCCATTGAAAGCAAGCCACATGGAACGAAGAAGTGAATAGAAGAGTCAGCAATTCTAAATATCTATTAAGAAAAATATTTAATAGAAGTGTTGCATATTTATACAAAAAACACACTCTGCTCTTTGTTTTCTCTTTGCCATTTGAAGTATACACTTCTGTGTATTCATTTCATTGAGACCTGGCTTCTTTACATAGTAAATTGAAACAAGACCATTAATTTCTTCTCAGTGTTGAAAATAGAAAATTAATTGAGTTATAAGCACAACTTGGCTTAGCCTATCTGCCTTTTTTTTTTAAAAAAAAAGAGTAGGCTTATACATAAAAATAGAATGAAGTTACAAATTAAGAAAAAAGCTAGGACGGTGTAGTTAGCCTTCACTTGGGTTTGCGGATGGATAACTGAAGTTCCCTGTGGTTGTTTCTCTTCTACTTGGAAATCCCTGCTGTGCATTTGTAATTCCAGCTTAGTTGGTTTTGTCTTGCCAGACCTATGTATTATCTAGGTGTGGACAGCAAGCTGCTGCTTTATACTTAATTGGTGACCTTTGCTCATCTATTAATCTGTACATTTTAAAATTATGAAAAAATGGCAGAATTTTGTTGCTGGGGTTTTCTTTATTGATTCTGTCAGGTGAAGTGTTGTTGCCCTAACTGTGAGATGATTTACTTGGAATATTGTAGTTTATTCATGCTTCATCTGTTGTTCCAGGAAAACTGCTACCAAGTGTAGCCGAGCCTTTGAATCACACGAATTCTCGAACACGAAGGTCAGTAGTGCTAGGTGTTCAGACTTGCTTTCTTTTTATTGCCATTAATTTCTTCGCACAGTATTGGTGGGGAGGAGAGCAGCTTTTTCTAACAGTGGCATAAACAGCACCCCTTCTCCTCCTCCTGCCTGTCTGCTAGGAGGATGGATAGAGGTGTGTGCTAGTCGTGGCGCAGCCTGTGCTAGGACTCTGCTCTTAGTATTCCTCTGTTAACTTTGTGTGGCTTTCTGTTTATTTTCTCCTGTCTCAGTTGTCAAATAAACATTGTTTGAGCAGGGTCTAAGCTAGCAGAAATTACCTGTTACATTTACTGGAAGATTTTAATGACTAAAACCTTAAAACTTTTTTTTTCCTTTTTTCTAGGTGAGTGGTACCCATGGTTTGTAGTATAGCCTCATTGCCTTTACCACTCTGGCCCAAATCCAGTAGAGCTTGTTAGATTGGGTTCCACATCTGTATTTCAGCTCTGCCGAGATTAGAACACTGCTTGGTCATTTATAAAGTGAAAAGTCAAAGGAAAGATGGCAAGGAGAACAGCACACTAATTTTAAATTGATGAATATAACTTAATTGCTAATCAGGAGAGTTACTACTTTTCTGTTGGGCAAGTGAGAGAAGAAAAGGTTTCAGTGTAACTTGGGATGGACTGTGCTGTCACGGATGTGGTCGGTTTGTTTTTGAACTCAAGTAAATTACCAGCACCCACAAATGTCCCAGGGCAAAAAGTTCCCAACCCTAATTACATGCAGTGTCCAAACCTCCTTGTTTTGTTTTGAACCTGATGCGAGTTTTACTTGATGCCCTTGGCTCTTCGATGCCCTTGGCTCTTCCACTGGAAGATGCAGCAGTTTCCTTTTTGTTGTTGGTTTTGTTGGTTCCTCCCCTTCCCCCGACCCCGAGCTCTTGCATTTCCCCTCAGTCATCTCTTTCCTGGCTGAAGAGCCCTCGCCTGCCCAGTTGTTCTGTGTACAGACTGTTTTATACCTTTTTGTCATCCTTTGGCCTTCTCTGAACTTTCTGCACTTGTTGTCCTTTATTCTTCTTTGTGCATTGATGAAATATTTACAGAATGGAGCAAGCTTTAAACAGGTGTTTTGAGAGGCTGGTGGGGACTTCCAGCCAGCTGAAATGAGCTTGCCTAGTAAGAACAACTATGTTGCTGAAATGTTTTGTCTCATTTTCAGGACTGGAAATTCGGACAAGCTTATCACTGCAGAACTAGGAAGGAAAGCGGAGGAGAACTTACCTGTTGCACCAGGAGAAAGCACAAGCTCAAATTTAAGACAGAGTGAAAGTCACAGGAGAGTGCTTTGCTTTGATAACATCCTGCCCGCACCAGGAGGAAACACCCAAATTCAGACTATTAAGAGTTTATCCCAAAAAGAAAGAAATGAAAGTACTTTATTTGCTGTCGACTCTGCACCAGCCTCTGCACCAGCCTCTGCTAAGGCACAGGCAACAAAGAGAGAGAAAGATAAAACGCTGCCTAGAATTCTGTGTAAGCCCGAAGTTGGCAGCAACAGAAGCGCCTCTGCGAAGGAGCCACAGCCCGAGCGGAAGGTGACAACGGCGGGGCTTCCACTGGATCCCTTCCACAAGACTACAGCAAATAAGGAAAACGAATTACGAAGGGATGCGGATGAAAACCAGAAGAACCAGGACACTGCCAAACTCTCAAATGGCCAGCAGAGTGTTAGCTCATGGAATGAGAAGGCCGTTGCTTCCGTGCAAGAGCTGAACAAAAAGCAAGGGTCGCTGTCGAATGGGAATGGCAAATCTTCAGCGTCCGTTTCTCTGTCTTCAAAGGAGCCAAAGCGAGAACCAGCCAAAGTTTCCAACCCAGGTCTTTGCCTGTCCAGTCCGTTCACTAAACAATGTGTGGAAATGTTGCAAGACATTCAGTGGCACAGCCCGACTAGTAAAACAGTTGAAAACGGAGAACTGCCAGTACCCCGGACGCCGTCTGGAGTTGGGGACAGGCATACAGATGATACTACAGATAGCGTACGGACACCGACCTGTCGGCGCTTCAACGAGGACAGCACCACCCCTAGAATAATGGTACCCCCTGCTACGCCAGACTTGCCCGCCTGCAGCCCGGCTAGTGAAACGGGTAGCGAAAACAGTGTCAGTATGGCTGCCCACACGCTGATGATACTGTCACGGGCAGCGATTGCAAGGACTAGCACCGCAACCCCCCTGAAGGACAATACGCAACAGTTCAGATCTCTAAGGAGCACAGTAAAGAAAAGGAAACTAGAGGACTTGAATGAGAGTGAGAGAAATTCTCGTTCTGCAAATAGAAAAGACCTTCAAAGCTCTCCAACACCATCAAAAAAGAAGAAAATAAAGGCAAGTACAGGCATTTACTTTTCAATTTAATATTCTAAATATACATTAAGACATCTGTATAGATATACACTACTTATAATGGGAGGGTTCAGCGGTGCTAGTCCAGATCCCTGACATCCCATTTGTATTTGTTGGTTTTACTGACTTTGTCTCTTGAGCCCGCTCTGAACTAACAGCTCTCTTGAGATTAGTATAGTGTAGTCTCCAGATACAAGTAACTCCTACTAAATCTTTGCACGTACCTCTGAAAATCAAATTATTTCTTTTAAAACATGAATGAGTTTCCAAAATTCTAACTTCAGCCTAAGTTTCTAGGTGGAATGTAGGAATTAAGCTAAACTGAAACTGGGCCTTACTCGAATTCAGACTATTCTTCATCCTCGTTTACCCCCAGGACTAGGAATCCCCATTTTGTGTATTCCCAGTCTCTGTAGTCTACAGCACCATGCCTTTGACTTGGGGATTTAATGGCAAACAGCAAAGGCCTGAGCCATGAAAAGGTGATGTATGTAAATAAGCAAAAATATATAACTTTCTAATTCCCCATACTTACAGCACGCTCCTGAAATACGGTAAGTGAAAAACGCTCCATCACTGTACTGGGTGGGTGACGCGCCGGAGGCTGTGCCTGGCTGAAGTCTGGCTGGGCAGCTCAGCTACTGCTGCTCCCGCCCCGTAACCACGTCTGGTGGTGCGTTTCACGTGCAGTTGTGTGAGGTATTTGTGCAGTTATGTCTGTGCAGTTAGGTCTGCGAGGTAGATGAGGGTGAGGAAGAAAGGAATGCTTACAGACTCTTCGCTGTCCCCAGGTTCTTGGTATTTAACACACCTGTTCTTTTCCTCTCCTACAGAAAAAGAAGCTACCCCATTCTTTCCCAGCAGGCATGGATGTGGACAAGTTCTTGTTGTCTTTGCATTACGATGAATGAAAAAAGAAGTCGAACTGTGACTGTCCAAGCTAGGTGGTGTTACGCTGAGGTTTTGCATGGGAAGTTAATTCTAAAGGGTGAGTTGCACTTTCAGTGCACTGAAGTTTCACTTTATAGCAAAATCATGCTGTTTCTGAAGCAGGTTGCTAAGTGTAAATATCATTGAGTTGGTATATGTTTATTTTTGAAAAAGCACTTGCATAATTATAGAGCCATTTAATTTGCAAAATTGTAAATTTGTACAAATGTAATGTAAGAAAAGTTGTATGTTTCTGTTCCACCACGTTGTCTGTGTTCTGCTGCATTCTCTGCTTACCCATCTGAACAGCTGGTCCAGGGTTTACCCATCGGAACCGCGGTGCCCGGGTGTGCGAAGGCGGTGAATTTGAAGGCGGTGTTTGCAGCTCACTGTTCTAAGATGCCGGCAGCTAACTTGGCCACTTCCCATTGTCTTGTTGAATCGAAAGGGACTTAATTTCAGATGTAACTGGCTCGTACTAACACTCTCTTCTCTCATAACTGTCCAGCCGCGTTGTAAGGCTTTGAATGAGTTAACAAAAATACCAGTAACTAAACATAAGGCAAGTAAAACTTCCAGAAGTATTTCTGGTCTAATGAAGCTTTTCCCAACCAGTCCTTCAGATAAGAACTTTAATTTGGAGAGGCCTCCTCTCTACACTACTTGCTGCACAGGATGGCGTTTGAATGCAGCAGCTGTTTGCAAACAATGCAGCGTACTTTGTTGTGGGTTAACCCCCGTGTTCATGCCCTGGTATGAACGCTTTAACTGTAGCAACAGCCAGGCGAGAATTTCAGCGTGTTCTATTGCAAAAGTAAATTACTTTAACTGTCATTTGTACCAGTGAGACGGCGTTTTTTAGTATCACTTATGCTTTTAGCCAGACATGGAAAAAATATCATCTTATGTTTCTGTTCAACATAGAATTTGTCATAGTTATTATATAAATTCTCTTCAAAACAGGTAGAGGAGAAGCCTACAGTTTAGTAATAATTAGCATGGGTGAAAATGACCACACTAAGCCTTGCTCCAATACTGCGGAATTTTCTGTACTGGAATTTCCTCCTTTGTTCTCGAATTATTTAGTTCTTAAAAAAAAAATGCAAGTTTTCTTCTAAGAGATCTGTACGGCAACAGGGCAATGTTTCAGATAGTATACAAGGATTCCTAAGGAACCAATATTATGCAGTAGATGTTTATATTAAACCCATCCAATAACTAAATACTGCATAGCATTTACAGCTTCAATAAATATTTTTGTTTTAATAAAAGGTTGTGTGTCTTGCTTAATATTTTCTAAGTCTACTAAGCAGCTTTGCAGATATTGTATAGAAAAGTCATGGTGATCACTCATGTTTTAAGATGAGGAGTTCAGTACTAAACACCAAGTTCTAAGAGCAGCAGTTGTCAGAATGGCAAAAACAATTGACTCTTTGCTACCTGGTGCCATTTTATGCTTAATGGTATTCTGCCCGTTGGTATGTGATATCTTTAAATAAATCTGCTGTTTATTTGAGACAGAGTGCAGCTCTTTCATGGGCCAGCCCCTGTCCACCCTAGTCTCTCCTTTTCAGTTCAGGTGATCTGGTAATACTAAAGATGCCAATTATCAGTTCACTTGCACTTTCAAAGGAGGAAGCATCTTCCCTTCCAGGCTGCTGTCATATGGCAAATACGTTTTAGAAGAACAGGTGTCAGAGCATGAATGAAGGGTAGTTTTCTTAGTCAGTTGGATTGAAATGCCCCTCTTCATTTGCTACCTCTAGAACTACATTCCTTCCCAGATGAAACAGATCCCACTACATCCCAGTCAAAGTATTTTTCCCCCGTACTGCATGGAGTAAAACATAAAGATAATGTGCAGGTAAAGATGACTTCCTCTTGAAATTAATGTCAAAATAATAAAGCAGTTGTCCTAAATCCCAGCTAAGAAACTCAAGTGTCTTTGTTCATCCCCTGTGAAAAGGGTGAGATGGGAATAGGCTTTATGCTGGTGAAAGAACCATTTTTTGCCCTCTGGTAAAAAGCCTGCCCAAGAAACTGCATGAACTTCTCCCTGAAGCCTTAAACATGACTCATTCCTGGAAAGTGTTTTCCTCTCTTCCCCTTCTTGCCAGGAGAAGGCTGAGCCCTGTGTTCCTGAAGACTTAACTGGGAAGGCAAGAGCACAGGCAGCGGTGGGGCAGTGAGGCAGCGGTAACCCTGACTGAACTCGTGGTCCTGAATCTGCCTCTACTTCAGGTGTAATGACACCACTGTACAGCCCAGGGCTTTGAATGAAGAGAAAAGGAGCAGTAGCATTCTGAGGCCAGAGTAGTACTTAAATGTGTAAGTTACACCACCCCCTCTTCTAGTTTACTGAGATACTACCTTCCAAGCTCGGGTGAGTGAGTGCTACAGAAGGGCTCCTTTTCTGCATTGGACCTGGCTTCAAGGTATGCAACAGCAGAAAACCAGCCTTTGAGTACAGTTATTTTTTCCATTAAAATCACTGAGTAGTTAGGAAAATTAAGCAACAAAACTGTAAGAAAGTAGCTGCTTCTAGGAGCAGCACTACTTGAGTTACCCAGAGAATTCATTTGCAGTGGCATTTGAGAAACCATATGTCAGTGACACAGGAGTCACAGTTAACAAACATTCTTTATTGTCAGGTCTTAAGACATTACCATAATTTGACATTTTTATCTGTACTGTATAAAAACTTGCACTGAGTCAAAGTAATAAAAGCCCAGTTGTCTGTATCAATAATCAATGTTTTAAGAAATTTTAGCATAGTTGTTAAGGAATTCATCCACTTACAGATAAATAAGCTGTAACAGGTACCACTTGTCCGTGATCAGCGAGTGTTTAAGGCTTTGTTTCCCACACTATTTGGATCTACAACTTCTCTATCAATATTGCGGAAGCACCTCCTCCTCCATTGCAAATTCCTGCCAGACCATATTGTCCTGGTTTCAGCGCATGGGCCATGTGAACAACAATTCTCGCTCCAGACATTCTAAATTAAACAAAAGAAAAAATGTAGAGAGCTTAGTTGAAAGGAAATTCTTCATTTGACCCACATGGGGTAGCTGGCAGAATGTAGTACTGATTCACTGAGGAGGGGGGGGC
>KL263571.1:5573-21124 GCA_000699545.1 Podiceps cristatus
TTTCTACAAGACACTTTCCTGAGAACCTATAGAAGCACCTCTTAAACATACTTCTCCGAAGACTTCCACGCCCATTTTCCTGTCCCAAGAACACCACACTTAAAAATCAAGCTAAAGATCCCAAACCCTCTGAACTTCAGCCATGACTGAATTACAAGTGGCTGGAAGAAGTCGGATGCTCAGGGAAGTCCTTCCAGCTCTATAGGTTCCTGCTGCAACCCTTCTGTAGCTGTCACCACTTTAAAAGTTTTCACTGTTAAATTCCATTTTATTCAGAAGTAACAAAACAACTGAAAAAAAGCAAACCCAAATGTTAAAGGCAGGCATATTTGGAAAAAAAAACACCACTATTGAACTGTATTAAGCTACAAACATTAAGCAACAAATACCATCCTGGCTCTGTAAGCTGCCAATCTCGATTTTATCAAGGACAGCTAGCTTGCTTTCTTTAGTTTTTCACCTAGGAAATTCAATACAGGCAGGTAGCCCATTCCTTTCCCTTATCACTCCTTTTCAGACAGTTCTGCAGGAGTTACGGACTATCTCATTTTCAGATTCATTGGGGACTATCACATTTTTAGCTGTACTGGCTGTGCCCCCTCCCAGCTTATTCTGCATCTCCTTGCCAGAGAAGAACTTGGGAACCTGAAAAGTCTTTGACTTACTATAAGCACTGCTTAATAACAACTAAAACCATCAGTGTGTTATCAACATTATTCTCATCCTAAATCCAAAACACAGCACTACACCAGCTACTAGGAAGAAAATTAACTCCATCCGAGCCAAAACCAGGATACCTACACATTCTTTCTCCCATTCTCTCACACTGCAATTCTTTCAAAACTGGATTGCCAAATGAATAGTATTTATCTTGAGTGATCTTCCAAGAGGAAGCATGATGTAGGCTCCTTCTCCATTCACTATTCTTGCTGCTTTATTCTGTGCATTAAAAGATAACGCAATCATTTTGTCCCTCTCTGAAAAGGGAATTTCACTGCTGAATTTCAAATTCAGGCAATACAGTCTACTCACACAGGCCTTTTAGAGAGGCAACATTTCTATAAAAAAATAGGTAAAAAGTAACTCCTCGTCTGCTTTCCCTTCACATTGATTACCCATGTCTACTGGAATTTGAGTCCTCACCTACTACAAATTCCACTTAGGAAACAATCAAGTCTTTTTACTAGGGAGAATTTTGCTGCTGCTTGTCCAAGACTGTGACCAATGTCAGTTCCAGAAGGACCACAGAACAGACTAGAGGGAAAGCATTATCTTAAGAGATAGACAGAACTAGATAGGGACTAACAGAAACCAATTATTTCTATAGCAGCTGAATTTGTTCTGGAGATCTATGACAAATGGCAAATCTATGATCAATGGCAAATTATGGACAATACTTTGTTTTAACACACTAAAGACTTGGCCATAATTATATCTAACAACAGAGTCTCACACAGGTGGTATAGTTACTGTGCTTGTAAACAAAAAGATAATAGTTTAGAACAAAAAATAAAAATCGAAAAGACCTAGGAGTTAGATTGATTCACATCACATTCATTTCATTCATGATGCAATTTATATCTAGACTTGTCTTTCTAGAGCTCAAGTGGCACCAGGCTGCCATCACAACAGTCTTTCTAGCACAAGAAAACCAAAAGCTAAGCTTAGGCAAGAGGACTGTCTAAGTGCAGGGGCACACCATACAACAGACCTGGTCAGCTGTACATAAGGAAAACCATTGGTACCAAGCCACTGCTACCTGAACAGGAAGGCTCATTGCTAATGTACAGAGGAGGTATTTACAGGTAAGCTTCCTGTAAGTACCGTGTACAGACACGGGTCACTCACAGGAGTGAGAGAGAGGCGCCTCTGCAAGAACAGCAGCAGAGCAGGACACCAGCAGCCTCATGGACCGATTCTCAGAAATCAACTCCTCCCCTCAAAAAGGGGGCCACTACTGCAGCAGGAGAAGCATGCAAGAACAATGTTTCCAGTGGAGCCCCCTTGTTGGAGCAGTGGCTTCCAGGTAACTGGAAGGTAACTAACTGGAAGGTAACTAACTGGAAGGTAACTAACTGGAAGGTAACTAACTGGAAGGTAACTAACTGGAAGGTAACTAACTGGAAGGTAACTAACTGGAAGGAGACCAGTCTTTCCCTCCATATCCATGACCTGGTTTCCCAATAACCAGCAGCCAGGAGGAAACAATAGGAGATCCAGGGACAAACTTGGGATTAGACCTTCCTGCTCCTCAAGCAAGTCCTCTCAGACCATCCAGGTGAATAAAAAAGCAGGAAGAAAAAGGCAAAAATGGGTTGCTGCCTCCCATTAAATGAGCAGCAAAGGCCAGTGAAGCACTTGATGTTCTTTCAGTCTCTACAGCAGTAAATAAGATGATCTTAATAGTTTCCCTGGGAGACCACAGATGTACAGATAGATGTTCAAGTACTGCTAACAGCATGAGGGCCAAACACACTGATGGCTGAGAGGAAATAGCTGAAGTTACTGTGGGCAAGCCAAATTCTGCTCACTTCTCCCCCCACCCTAACTCTGTCCCGCTCAAATAGATCTCCTCTACTCCAGGTAGGCTCAAACAATAAGATGGGTGCTCAAACAGCTAGGAAATTCAGTCCTAGGACTAACCAAATTCAGCAGCCAGTTAGGTATTCTTATCCTTTTTATCACATAGTTGCCAACACAAGTCTGGCCCACATCCAGTACCATAAAATAAGTGGATTTATTATAGTCAGATTCTTATACAGCAGATATCCATAGCAATACACCAGCAATATTATCAGTTCCTTACTACTGTATTCTTTTCTTATGTATATCACAGTAGCTCTTAGAGCTCTCCACAATATTCTCCATCTCACTGGGCAGAGGTACAGTATAAACACAGTGACATCTACCATCCCACTTGTTTGGTACCTAAAGAGAAAGAATCCACAAAAGTTAAAGAAACAGAGTCATACAGCAAAATAAATGCTACACTTCAGTTCCCCAGTTTTTGCCTTGTTTCATTACTTAGAAGATAACTAGAGCAGCAAGAAATGAGTCTAGGAGTCAAGATATGTTACCCTAGGTACGCAAAATGGAAAATGCAAGTATAATTGACCTAGCCTAACAATACTTCTCTGGCCTCAAGCTTAAATCCAGCCTGGAATCTAAATCATAACAAGCAAATAAACACACACCACACACATACCAAAAACCACCAAACACACACCACAAGACCACCATTCACACAAAAACAAAGAAAAAAAAAAAAAAAAGGCAGGAAAAACCCCAATCAATATGAAACATCAACAACAACAGCACCCCCTAAAAAAAAAAAAAACAAACACAAACACCACCCCCTCCCAACTCCCCCCCGCCCACAACCACACAACAAAAGAAAGAAAAACAATAAAAACCCCCAAACAGCTTGGCAGATACCCTGCCTGTGGACTTGTATGTTCCTAATCTTTTCCTTGAAATTTGTCCTGAGGTCCCAAACCTAGAAATACCCAGAGAATCAGTGCAGGCAACTGCTTCTACTCTAGGAAACCCTTCAGACTAAAATCTAAAAACATCCCTTACAACCCTCTCGGGAAAGGAGCAGATAGGTCCTCCGGAGCATTTCCCTCACTCTACCCTTGGCATTGCAGTCTATAATGCTACTTGTAGCTCCACAAACCTTGCAGAGTATCACCTTCGCTTGACCCGGGGCAGCCTTAGAGGTCTCAACCCTAAACACTGCCTTCTATGAATCACAACTCTAATCTGTCCCCAGGAAACCCCAAAGATGACAATTTTAACAGTAAACCAAGGATTCCTGTAGATCCTAACGCGGTGTCAGGGAGTGGAGCGCTGCAGGGCAGCCATTCCCTAAGGGATGGGAACTGAGGGGAATAACATGACCAGCAAGACCAGAGCCTTACTGGCCAGGGCCTGTCCCACAGTACACAAGTAAGACATACCTGGAGATCGCAGGCATATCCAGTCAAGAGTCCAGATCACAAGTTAGTTTCACAGCGACGAGGCAGCTCCACAGACAAATTGGGAAGCCAGAACACAAGTCCAAGCCAGGATGAGGCCTGGCAATTGCCAGGCACAGCCACGGTGATGAGGCAATGCCAAAATATGGCCGAAGCCAGGAAGCAAGTCTGCAAGTTGAGGCACCGATCACAGGGCTCCATTGCTAGGTGCTGACATGGCTATGGCTAAAAAGCAGCAGTCCTCCTCCGAGAGAGCTCAAAGTCAGACTGAAAGGCCAAGGCAGAGCTCAGACAGGGCTTTTGGGCCCACAGGTGTGGGCCCCAGGTGAGGCTAATAAGGCTTGTTAGTGCACTGAGTCCCCTCACAGCAATACACCTGCAGCTCCCACCCATTAGAAGCCTAAAAGGCAAAACAAAACACCTGTGCCAGTGTTCAATCCCAATAGGCCCCTACAAGCTCCAACCCTCATCTTAGTCTGGGAGGACCCCTTGAATCCCCGTGTAATCTTAGCCAAAAGACTTAGAAACCTCAAACCTAACCTTCATATCGAGTGCCCTACTAGCCCCAGCTATGGTTGCCAAATTGAAATTTGACAAATCAGCCAAAATGAAGACAAACCCTTTTTTCAGTTCCAGTAACTGCTCTCACTGATGTCTGCCTGGTCCAGACAGCATGGGTCGGTCACCAGCTGCCATAAGCCCTGCCTCACAGCAAAAGTCAGTCTTGGCAGCACACGACTGAGCTCTTATACCGTTTTATTCAGGATGCTGGGACAAAGTAAGGTAAGTTGGGTCACCTGGCATTCTTAACCAGACATACCTCTGGTTTTGACTCTCAGTCCTCACCTAAGATATTTTCTACAGCTTTCACTGTAGGCGCAGAAACCAGCGTAGGGAACAGTCCTTTGCCATTGTGTGAGAACCTCCCCCAATTCCTATGCTGAGTGCAGCAGTTGTCTTTACTTTAGCACAGACAGGTAGTTCCAATCTTTTTAGAAATCACTTGCAACAAATATGGCAAGTACACAGGGAAGGCAGCGGAAAACTACGGGCTGACATTTCGTTTTTTCCCAATAATAGGCAAGACATATGTAATATCTATAGAATTTGGACATCAGCCTGCACTCTTAGCATAGGGATGGAACTTCTGCTCCTCAAGGATGGAAAGGATACGATTGGCAGGGGACAGAGACTACACTTCTGATCAGGTCTAGACAGAGAGGTTCCAATCCATCTCCAATTCAGTTCATCACAGACCAGTTACCAGTGCCTAATTCACATGAAAATAACAACATCGACATAATAATAATAAAAAATAAAATAAAAAAAAAGTTGAATTCCTAGGTCAAAGTATTGATGGATGAGTTACAATGGTGAGAGTAAATGTAAACCTTGACGGAGATATTACTGAGTGCTATATCAATAGGCTCAACAGCTTGGGCAGGGAGAAACCTTCCTGCCTGTGAAAGTAATGCATTTTTATTCACACAGCCAGAGTCACAGCCCAAAAAGTTAACGTTAGATCTTAAAAATGGAACATCTCACCTTCCAGAAAACCTTGCAATTTCCCAATCCCCTGGAAGCAATGAGTTAAGTGTTCCTCAGTCATTCACCTCAGAAATAAAGACCCCATCTAGGGAGCTGAAATATGTGGGTTATGCACTGAGAAAATACATTAACATCTTTATTGGCTGCTTCATCCAACCGAGTCTTTTCCCATAAAGAAAAGAGTTCCCGTGACACTAATTTCCCCCTTTGAGCTGAGTGTTTTGTAAAAGTCTGTGGCTATCAAAGCAGCACTGAAACGGAACCACAGATGCGTGGAGCCAAGCTTGCCCCTGGCCCCACTGCCAGGGCAGGCTGGCCCTCGTGCCCATGCTGGGAGCCCTCACACAGCCCGGCTGCTTCACTGGCACCTCTGGCAGGACCTGCCCGCAACAGCCCTCCTCCCTCAAAGCTCGCTTTTCGTCTCTCACCCAAAATAAGGCAATTCATCCCACTCTGCTTGGAACAAATTTCAAACATGTTCTTCCGTAGCAAGGTCTCACACCACAACAAACACCATGATAGGGGCTTGTCAAATGTCCAGAATTGAAACCTAATCTGAGCCAGAGACAGAGCATGGATCTGGAAATGCCTTTGCCTCTCTGAAGCCACCAGCTCAAAGTGCCTTGTATGGTTTTGCATCTAACTTCAAATAGCAGCTTAAAAAGTGCTCTTGACCATCTGGGTTCTTAGTTTTCAGGTATTCAGACCCTGTGTAAAATCCAAAACAGTGTATTGTACCCAATTTTATCAATGGAAACTACTAAGGACAAGAAAATCTGTCTCTTCCATTTCTCCCTTTTTCACCTACATAGTATCACATGTAGGTACCTTAAGTGGTAGTCTACTGCCGAAGTTGTCAAGTAGCTATCTTTTAGGACTTCATGATAGAGTCAGATTTGGAGCTTTCAGCTACAATACTTTTAATTAACAGCATAATCATGATAGTCATTAAAATAATGCAGGAAATAACCAAGTGTCAGCTTTATCAATTTCCCATTTCTGAAACGAGAGTGACATTTTTGAAGCAACAGAGAGAAGAGGAGGTCATTTTTTCCACTTATACAGCTGAAATCCTCCATACTGTGCAAGAATCAGGCAGGGGATTCCCTGAGAACAGTGCTGATTAAAACAGAGAGCAAATTCAGGGAATTTCCTCTATCAAGTCAATTTTTAAAATACCAAATGAAAAGGCTTTTTGGCCAAGATCCACACATGCAGAGACTCAGGATAACAGAAGAAAAGCATTCACACTTTCCCAGCCTCAGGACAAAACTGAACTGAATTTCAAGCTGAAGTTCTGATTTGATTGTTCAGTTGCTTTTCAGAACAACAGAATTTCTCATCCTTCCTGCAACAAGAGGCAAAAGACACAGGATATAAAACTTCTGGAGCAGATATAGCTATTAAGTTTCGTGCAGCTCCATACACCCTATTAAGGAATTTGCATTATATGCATGAATTCATTCTTTTTCTAACAAACTGTATATAACTATAACCTTAAAATATAAAAATATCCACAGATTTAGCCAAGGCAGTAAATTAAGTGGTATAGTAGCAACAAAGTAAATTTCATACACATTCCATCCTCCCAAAAGCCTTTAAAATAGTAGGAAAAAATGATTTACTTTCAGAAAAACATGAACCGTTTAGTGGTTTTTTTAGGCTGATCTTGGCCCTTCTGCTGGGTTTGCCAAGCAGACTGAGAAATAGTCATGAATTTGCAGCCTAAAACCAAGAACTGAAACCCTGCAAACTGATCGTTAACCTAAAAGGTGTCACCAAGCAGCCATTAGCGAGAACCATCCTCTGTTTCCTATTGAGCTCGTCTGGACTGAAACAAATGCCTGGAGATAAATGGCACCGTAACAAGTTAGCGATGTCCTGCAGCACCTGCTCTGTTAGGTGTGCCAACATCACGCCCCTGGGGAATAAGGCTGTTTGTCCACAAAGGTAAGTTTATCAAATTAAGTTTCAACCTTTTTGGAAGAAGGTTCTTCTGCTTTCTAGGACTGAGACAAAGTCTTCCTCATTATTCAGGTCCTTCAAACTCTCTCTAACCAACTGCCTAACCCTGTTCCATTATGAAAAGGAAACCACTGAAAATAACTATTTATACTAACCAAGAAGGAAATAATAATTTCCTTTTCCTCCTTACCAGGTAGTACTATTAGATTTAAACCCACATCTTCAAGATTTATATCCCTCTTTCACTGCAACTACTTCAGTTACTATTGAACTGCATAAAACACGGGAGACATCAACAGTTTCGTGCCAGATCCTCACCTTTTTTATTCTTACTTTTGGCAAGTCAGCCCTGGGCAGCAGATTCCTGGCTTTCAGTGCACCCTTCTGTTTAACAGCAAGAGACATTAGATGTCCTGGTACACAGGCAACCCTCTAGGCTTTCTTTCCTTGAGAATCAAGCTGGCAAGGTAAATGAACCACTGGTCAGTTTTAGAGAACAAGATTCTCTTCCGTACTCAGTTTCACCTGGTACTAGGCAGCCTTGCACTTAGCTTTTCCCTATGGAATACATACTCCTCCATAAATACAATGATGTTTACTGGGGATGCAGAAGTGGTTATTAAAATGAGAAAAGCAGTATAGATGAGACTGGACAATACCCCAAACTCTAGGGAACATGTTAATTTATGGAGCAGTACCTTACTCATTTTTCCTCTTGACATCTTCTCTGACACAGAGGAAACCGTGAAAGACCCATCAAAAATGCATGTATCGTAGCAGGCATAGGAACAGAACTTGGCAGCTCTGAAAATATGAACATCAATCATTTTTTGGTGTATGTTTCTATCATACTGTGAAAATGAACCTCTCAAAGCAGAGGCAGGGAAGAATACATGTCCGTTACACTCTGAGACCTCAAAAAATCAACAACAGTCTACACTGCTTTCTGATAATATAATAATCAGTGAAATACATAAACCTGTAGAAAAAGAAAGGTCATAACTAAACAATGTCCCTACGCTCTTATCTTTTAGATACCTCCATATCTACTCATCCTTGACACTTAAGGTTTGAAGTGTCATGCTGAAGTGGCCCTGGGCAACCTTGTGTAGATCTAGGCCAGGAGGTGTCCCTGCCTGTAGCAGGGGGGTTGGAACTCTCTGATCCTTGGGGTCCCTTCCAACCCAGACCTTTCTATGATTCTATGATTCAGATGCCTACAAACACTAATAGTCATCTACATCCATCTTTATCAGAAATCTTTTTAAAATGGAAGAAAGCTGCATTTCTGACTCCTTGTCAACTAGAGAGGCTAAAAACCCAAAGGGCTCACAGTACATGCATTCTCTCCCTGATGGAAATTCAGGTGTGATCTTAGTCATGGAAGAAAAGTGCCTGCATTAACAGACAGCAAATGTATATAAGGGAAAATAGATAAAGGAGTCTCTTCAGGTTACTCCAACATCTCTCTCACATTTACCAACCTAAATTTAAAAAAAAAAAAAAAAAAAAGTCCTGTCTGTTTCTCCAGTGGCCTTTAAGCTTTTCTTTCAGTTTATGTTGAGCATTTGTATCCACATTGTCAGAAGTAGAATCAACCACATAACAGAAGGGAAGAAAAGCACTTCCATTACCTGTTAGTGGCCTTCACCAGGGTTACTTGCTCATGAGATTTCTCCGGTACTTTCCAAGAAATGACTGTGCATCAGCAACGACAGAAATAATGTCTCCATATCAGGAATGACAGAACTCAAGTAACCCATGCCTACATAAGTATTTCTCTGCTGGCTTAACATTTCTGCAACAACTTCCACTATTTTTTCAATTCCCATTAGATAAAAAGTAAAAATTCATGAGTAAATAAATGTTTTCCTTAACTGGAAAATTCTGGAAGCAAGGCTGATCAGACCTCTGGGTGAATGGGGACATCTACTCATCCAGCTCTAACCTCTTCTTCCTGGATTAATCAGTCAGCAAAACAGACGACAAAGTGTCAGCTAGCTACTCCCGTCACTCATACAAGGCAAACTCAGCTGTTCAAATCAATATTCGTTAGCAGGCAGAATGAGCTAGTTTTGAGAGTGTTCTAATTAGACAATAGAGATTATTACAAAACACCTGCAATGTTTGTAATCGTTTAAAATAATGAGAATCAATATTAGCTTCCAAAGGCACCATATGGTAAATGCTCACTCCAGGCAGGTGGTCCCTGATAGGCTCTCAGCGTTTCAAAAGTGATCATTAACGTTTTTTTTAATCTGAATGAACTTGTTCGCGGTTAATGCATCGGCTGCTCATTTGTCCTCTGCACGTTGACCGAACATAAAGCTGGCTTAATTGCAATGCCTCCTCATCCCATGCTGCAGGACCTGAGCCAGCTTCTTCAGGAAGCGACCCCACCACAACAAGCCCACTGCCACAACTTTCCTCCTCTCTCAACACCTGACATCAAGAATCCATGAGGCTTTACAAACCACTTTCAGAAAAAAAGTATTACTCAGTGTTTTCTAACTTAATGTCACAAATCTACAGCCACACACACAACACTGTACTTGCAAACGAAGCCCTGCAGCAGTGGTGTCCCTTGGGGGTGACAGCCGGGGCCTCCCAGCGCGGGGCTGCAGCCACGAGAGCCGTACGCGCACTGCATCACCGCTCTGGTTCTGCACAGCGCGGGGGCAGCGCCTGAGCCTGCCCCTCACAGTTACACACCAATTTCTTTATAAATGGTAAAAATGTAGTTTTATATACACGCTCACACAGCTTAATCTCAATAAAAGCAAATGAAATATCTTCCCTGTAAGTCATATCTGCAGATTTGTCTGTATGTCAGTTCGACGACAACTATTAAAGTCACTGGTTTTATTTTCCAATTGCAAGAAAAGCAGATTGCATACCTCTGGTGTTGTGGAAACAATAAGTAATAACAAATATAAATATCCCCATAAGGTCGCCGTTGCAACCTTCTCTCTTTTACAGAAGGGTAAATTCAGATACAGTCTATCCAAGATACAGTCAAGATAGAAATTATTATTCAACAGGTAATAACTCAGAGGAAAACCTTCCTATGACAGTATAAAACAGGCCTCAGTTTCCCCCCAGGCACACTTTGTGCAGTGGCTCCTGGGAGTTGATTGTGACAGAAAAAAAAGGAAGATAAATGGGCTATTTCCTTAGTTTCTCCCTTTACACAACAAGAAAAAGAAACCAGATTCCAAATAAATGTAAATACGATATTTTACAAATTAAATGATGTATTATTAAAGGTTCTCAGCCACACTTTGCAAGTATAACAGCTTAGGATGCCAAAGAGAAAAAACAGAGATTCAGGAAACCCAAGGAAACAGGCAGAGACAAACAAATCTTGGTATTATCTAAGTCTAAACTTAGATAAACTTAATAAGGTTTTTGCTACTAAACAATAATTACACAGCACTGTGTTTACCTATCAACTTTCATGCCAGGGATCTCCAAGCAGCTTATTTACAAACTATTAAATCACTCTTCCCATCACTGACACACAGCCACTTCTGTTACAGCATATAGGCTGCTTAAATGCAAGCTGCAGAATATTTAAGGCAGGTGTACAGACTCAACTGTAATCAATGGAACAGCAGGGGAAATGCAGAACGGCAATTGAATCACCTGAGCTGGAAATTAATTAAGATTCTGAAGTGAAAACTCCAAGACTTCCAGAAAAAAATATCACTGGATTTTTAATTATTTTAAATAGAAGGGGCCTCATTGGAAATACTTACCCACCAGTTGTGGTACTTAGTGCTGCTGGGCTTTAGTTCCGAGTAAACTTGGCAAAGGAAAAAGCCTAACAAAGACCAGACGATCTTTTAAGGTCCCTTCCAACCTGGGCTATTCTGTGAAATCACCAGGACAGATTTTGCTGTCTGTTTTAGAGCAGATCTTGTCACAAAAGCAATGATTTTTTCTTGGTTTATTTTATTGTTTGAAAATTTTAAAAATGTCGACATTTTGGGGGACTGTTTTGATCCCTGAGATATATCAGCTTTGCAGGCAGCTACTACAGAAACAAAATTAAGCATTTAAATTTAGACTGCTAATAGAATTTTTTTTCAGGTTCACTCCCCTCATTTTGAGAGAAGCTGATTTTCATTGAAGAAATTTGTCAAAAATGTATTTTGCAGAATATTTTGATCATTTCTACTTTAGCCCTGCTATGGACTTCCTATGACACAGAGGAAAACATGGAGAGCCAGAGCCCTGGGGGGGTATAAATAATGCACGTGTCACCCTGCTGCCCTTTCACGGGCTGTAGCAAGCGATCCACCAAAGAAGGTGCAGATGAAAAGAGGGGACGTGGCTCTGGGGTTGAACCACAATCAACAGACCACCCAAAATGAGCAGCTGCAAGCTAAGGCCTAAGTTACACAAGGGCAGTCTTGCACCCCTCCGTGCCCAAGATGTACCAAAAAGTGGAACACAAATTTGCACACAGGTGATGCAAAGCCATCATTATTCTTTTACTTACTGTTTGGTGCCTCCCCTGTGCTACTCCTGAAGACGTAGCACTGATTTGGACCAGTATTTTGTCACTACGCTTTCCCCCACCCCCGCCCAGCTTTTTACCCCCACGTGTTCAGCTAAGCTGGAATTACATGACTGTATCCCAGCACAAGATGGGATAGATAGCACCAGGAACGCTTATTTCATGAGACAGCAAAGCCAAAGAACACCGTAAGAAAACTTGAGGCAGGATTTATCACAAGGCTTGTCCTTGTCCAGGGTTTTCTGCTTCATGTTCCTCGTTTCTTTTATTTTAGTATATATGGATTGTTGCTCTGAACTGTTCTGGTAAAGCACTGCCTGACAGAGAGGCTGCGATCACAAACTCTCTGGGCACTGGCATTTGTGACCGTGATTGTAATTCACAGCAAAGCATAAACTTTTTCAGAATGCTGTACACATAACTTCAGGGGGTTAATAAAGCGGCTTTCCAGTCCTCTGCCTCCTTCCATTGATAACTTATTCAAATTGTACTGGCTTGTAATGTGCACCCTATATCACATTACTACATATACTCTCTGGAGACATCCGTCACCCCTGCCTATCTTTGAAGTCCTTGTTCTTGCCCAATGATGGCAGCCAGGGTACCGTTAACACATCGGGTTTTGTGCCAAACCTTAACTGACACACTCTGACCCCAATTGACTCTACCCTGCATTATCACTTGGAATTTCTCTTATCCTCAATCTCAACTAAGTCCACTGCGTCAAATCAGCTCTCCAGCAGGCACTTCCAACAGACCAATACATGTTTCACATGGAAAACAGCATTGTTGCCACTTTTTTCTCCCCTGGAAAACTCAGAGGCTGAGTATTCTCTCATTTAAACAGCAGCTCCATCAGCTTTACTCTGTATTTCACAGATGTAAATCACGGCAGACTGCTTCCCTGGCCTGGGAGCACAAATAGGCACGTACTGTTGAAGGGGGTAGTAGTGTTCTTTCCAATTGGTAGGAAAAACACTAAGCAAAACTACTCCTTTACAGTAGTTGTAAGGTACCTAAAATTGAAAGGATATTATCACAGAGGCAGACAAAGCTGGGTAAGCTTCCCTGACCCACACTCCTATGCAGCACACCGCAACACTTATTTGTAGCACATATTTTTATCTTCATCATTAATTTTATAGCATTCATAGTTACGGTAGGTTGGTTCCTGAGATACATATGACATTAGGTACTCTGAAGACTTTCCAAAATCACTTCAAATGAGACAGACTACATCGACATTAAGAAGAGTCTGTGTCCTGGGGTAAGGAAAGTCCAAGCCTGACTCAGACACGTGGCAGAAGTCTGTGTGCAGTGTGAAGTCGCAGTAAATAAAATGGTGGGCCTTTTCGAACACAGCCTCTTTCAGCTCTGCTCTAGAGTCCCGCACTTACCTCTGCAGAGGCTCTGTGATCTGATCTGCAGCTTCCAGGCTTGGATGTCACAACAGTATTTTGATATATCTTAACTGCAACACTCAACCTCCTGAATCTCCAGTGCTGGCTCTTCTTTAGGATAAGGATAACAAGGAATGATAACAAATACTGCAATTTAAAACTAACAACGTGCTTCAAAACACCTTGGTGTTTTGAAGTTCTGAAGCACCAAGGTGCTTCATCAAGAAAACAATTTGCTAACTATTCCTTTTATGTACAGATCTTCATAGCTGTGCATAGTGGTTTTTTGGAAGCAAATTAATCCTCAATATATCTGTTTGACCTTATTGGCAAAAAGGCAAAAAACAAGGGGGTGGTTGTGAGATGTGTCCAAAGCTATATAAAAAGTGAAAGTGATAGATCTGGTACTATAACTCTGAAAAGTCCAGATCAAACATCTACACCGAAAAGACATCTTACTGGTCTCTCAAACTGTGTGTGAGTGTGTGGCCTCACAAGGAGGGACAAAGCCACTAGAAACTGAGGACACATCTATCTGGTCATCAACAGGCAACCATAAGGTGGTTCTGACCACGCTCTGAGCTGGCTAGATGTGAGCTGATTCTGGCCAAGAAGCAGTGTGGTCATCTTAACTCGGGTGTGGTGCTACACTAAAAATTCAAAAGCAACTCCTGAGCATTAAGTGCCAAGTCCTATTTCCTATCATTCTAAAACACTGAAGAAAATCCTCACATCTGGATGACTCAGATTACAAAGTGAGTAGCCACAGGATTGCCTCTACCAGAACATACAGCTATGCCTTAGAAAAACTTAGTCCTGAAACACATTTACCCTCAAACCTATTTGACTTCAGTAGATGTTTTTTCAGTGATCCCAAGACACAAACTCATGAAGTGGTTGGGATACATGCTGGAACAGACAAGTTGTACCTGCTTCCTTTTCTGTATCTCTTAATGATCTGCCTTCCTCCTCTTCCATCTCCTATTTGCTCTATGGCTTTACAGTTTTCAGTTCAAGGATTGTCTCTTATTGAGCAGATGCATAGTACCAAAGTTAATACATAAGCACTGCTGAAACATAAATCATCGCAGTACCCCTAGCTGAGTATTGTACTACAGCATCCTCTCTCCTCAGTGACCTCTCGCTGAAGTGTCACAATTGAGTACTATAGTGTTACAATTGTTGTAAGAAATACTATACTGGCTTTTTCTGCAGATATTCTCAGTCCTCTGCGTATATACTGAACCAGCAGACGTCCAAGCTACAAGGAAAATGCGGTGGGTCTCAGCCTAAGCACTGTATTATTTTTAGCTCATGGCTGATTAATTTAATGCATGTGAAAGGAAGAGATAAGCACTTAATTGTTACTAGAAGTGGGGAAGCTGATCAGGGCTGAATTAGTAGAATCTGTGGCCTAATTTCATCATTGTTTTAATGTTCTAAAAACTTAGGGCCTGTGCTCCTGCCAAAATGAGGCAGACTGCTCTTCAGACTGCCTTCTGCAATGGATTTTACCACTTTCTCCCTCTCAAACTCGACATTAGTACTTCAAAATGAGGGTGCCCAGCCCATCAGTTTGTAATTACTTCTGTGCTACTATAAAATACTCTGACCTTTATGGTTTTTTTCTATTCAGGCCATGCTTTTCATGCAAGATCAAATTTCAGGTTCCACATTAATCTGATCCTGACAGTGGTATGACTGACAGAAGCTCTTCTAAGTGTCCTAGAATATGTATACACACAAAACACATGCTAGATCCTGCATGCTAAGTATTTATATGTTATCCTATAGATGTACGTGTCTAGGGAAGTCTTCAGAATAATCAAGTTATAAGACAAGGTGTAGGGTGTGCCACTGAGGTGTCCTAGCAGAAATGAACCTAGACCTCCACTCCTCTAAAGAGATTTTGTTCCGCAGTCTAGCTCTAATATTGGGAAACATGCATAACTTTAGGGTAGAATCAATGCGTTTTCCCCCAGAAAATAAATTCTTCACTTCTTTTTGGGAGATCCTGCTCTGCATGAGGCCAAAGGGAGGAGATTTTCTTCATTTTGAAAAAAAAAAAAAAAATAGAGATAACAAAGGGGGAAAGGAAGTGAACTAGGGAGAACAATTTTGTCTTTGTTTCCTTTCCCT
>KL263571.1:37940-90995 GCA_000699545.1 Podiceps cristatus
TTGAACCTCATACAATTGGCCTCAGCCCATCGATCCAGCCTGTCCAGATCCCTTTGCAGCACCTTCCTACCCTCAAGCAGATCAACACTCCCACCCAACTTGATGTCATCTGCAAACTTACTGAGGGTGCACTCAATCCCCTCATCCAGGTCATCGATAAAGCTGTTAAACAGAACTGGCCCCAGTACTGAGCCCTGGGGAACACCACTTGTGACCAGCTGGATTTAGCACCATTCATCACAACTTTTTGGGCCCAGCCATCCAGACAGCTTTTTACCCAGCAAAGAATACACCTGTCCAAGCCATGAGCAGCAAGTTTCTTCAGGAGGAAGCTGTGGGAAATGGTGTTAAAGGCTTTACTAAAGTCCAGGTAAACAACATCCACAGCCTTTCCGTTGTCCACAAAGCAGGTCACCTTGTCACAGAAGGAGATCAGCTGGGTCAAGCAGGACCTGCCTTTCATAAACCCGTGCTGACTGGGCCTGGTCGCAACCTGACCATTTGAAAAAGCATGACCTTCTTCAGAGTAATAGTTTTACAACCATTTGTATGGCATGTTATCCACTAATCTCTAGTCAAAATATTTACTATCTGGTAAAGCACTGCAAATAAGGCTGCTGTTTCTAAGCGCTTACTCTTAATGCATAAGATCCAGCATACACAGCACATATTTTCTAAACTGTTCAATACCATAATGTTATCACTCTAGTCCACAAAAGGCCACAATGAGCCTTAAATCAGGAAACTCCCCTCTTTCACTGGGTTTCATATTTTTGCAGGGCTGTCTGATGTGTGTGACAGGGGTCTATTTCAGTTCCTGATGGCATTATCACCATAAAGCCCAGGAAATAAGCTATTACCCACCATCGCTCCTCCCAAATGTTATCACAGAGAATCATGCATTCACAAAACAGCATTAACTGTGAGAATTAGAGTCCATTTCAACTGCAGCTGTTCCTTCATTCCTAAATAGGTTCTTAGATCAAAACTTCTCCCCGACTGGTCTCATTACCAAATGTCCCTTTTAACTGGAAGAAGAAAAAGATCACTGTAAAAAATAGTATGTTTTACATATAACGTTCCTTCCCTGGATTATGACAACCGGGTAAGTAACATTAAAATCAAGAATTTTTCAAAAATGCAGTGGAGTTTTTAGCTTTCAGAACAGTGAGTTGAAGCTTTGCCTTTCATCTCTGGCAACAGAAATGAACGTGTAATTTTGATTTTCTATTTCTAGTTTATCTCATTTTCAGAATCTCAAGCTTCAATTATTTAAGGAAAAGACGTTCTATTTACTTTTAACAATAATACTAACTCTGCAGTAAGGACTTGCTTTTAAATACAAAACCTAAATCCTGGATCTAACCTACATGCTGGTGTTCCTTTCAGCTCTAAACCCATGCCCCAGAAAAACCCACAACCCTATATTCTGCTATTATCAAAAAAAAAAAAAAATTGCTTATTATGTTCCATTTCCCCCTCTGCTTATTTGCCTCTTTGTTACTGTCTGTTGGAAAGATTCCAGTCTTCAGGGAAAAAACACTCTCAAATCTAAACTAAAAATCCTAAATGCCAGGAAAAGGCACAATGTCTCTTTAAGAGTCAACAGTAAATTAACTTGCCCATAAGAGTGCAATAATTAGCAGTTAGTAGCTTATTAAAAGGATGGCAAAGGCCAAGCTGCCATCTGGGATCTCCAGTTTCTTGTGATTGTTATTATGTCAAGATGTGCAACTTGCATTAGCTTTCATGTCACTGTGCTTGCCCTTACTTTACATGTAAATTTTAATGAAAGATACAGCACTTTAAAAATCAGACGTCCATCGAAAGTGCTATTAGTCTGCCTTTCACAAAGCACATGGCCTGTTTTGCTACCTCTGCATCTCTACACACCACTGAATGCCTCAAATTAAAAGATAGAGGAAGGAAAAAAAAAGCCTTTCAATTATATCAATTAAATATTCTTTTTGGGCAGAGTGAAACCTGAGCCTCATCAAAAACAAAAGACTACAATACAGGGTGAGAAGACAATATTTTAGCTCCTGTTTACACACAACACGACCACAATGCCTTTAACTCTCACAGGAATCATTCTGCTTAATAAAAATGAAAGCCAATGAAGAATCAGCTGTTTATTTACATGTTAGAAAGACACAGTTTTAAAATAATGCTGAAAGAAAGTAAGAAAAAATAAATTACCTATAAACTACAAAACACTTAACACATAATTAAATATTTTATGCATACACATTACTTGTAAACACACATGTTCATATGCACAAACAAAAAATAATTTACCAGAAACATGCTATTTAATGCCTCATTTGTCTGCTTTCATAAATATATTACAAAGAGGTGTAAAAAGAATGTTTATAAGACATATATTCCATTGCATTAGCTGATATTCAACATTTTAAGTGACTTCATTCACCGAAGTTCTGAAAATGTCATCACCTCTGAAATATCAAGAAATAAGATTAATACCTTGCAGAAACATCTCCCAGTATCTTAAATCTGAAATTCATCAACTATCAATTATCTCTAATTAGACTTACAAGAATTACATTAAATTCTTTGTTTCCTCCCTAAATAAAATATGAAACCAGCAGCCAAGATTCTCTTACAAAAATTAATTCTAGAAGAATGACATCTACATTCAAGGGGTCTTGATTCCATCAAAGAGGTTTTACAGACTGGGTATTTGCTAACCATAAAACAAAATGTTTTATTTTTCAAACAGTCATTAAGAGGAAAGTTAAAACTAAAAGTCACCGTTCTTATTAATAATACAGGATTTTTTCCCCAAAAAAAGGAAAATAAACCCAATACCACAAATCTTTTTAAAGTATTAAGGAAAGGACTGTAAGTGTAGAAACTAAAACCATACAATATTATTTAAAACCAAATATTAAGATATTTTACAGGGCAAAGCAGAGCTTAAAAAACACTGCCAAGGCTGGCAAGATTAATGTAGTGCTGGTTTTCCCCTTGTATAATTAGATATTTATAGAGCACAAATGATTTAATTTGTTACTGATGTTTCACTTCAACATTTACATAAACTCTTGGCCACTCAGATGGACTTATTCACATCACTCTGAAATCCTAATGGTATTACTGGTGAAGAAGAACTCGAAATTATTTTCCAGATCAGTAAGGTCCAGTCATTTCCTTCCATCCGAGTCCACAAATGCTATTTCATTTCTTCTGTGCCATTACCTCCTGGTCAATATTATTGAACAATTCAAAGAAATAACACCCTCACAGTGCTCACTGAGAGCAATGCTGAACATTACAAGACTTACAAGACCGACTTGGGTTAAGAGCAGTTAGGACCAAGGGAGATAATCTGCTCTTGCAGTGCTGAGAACTACGTGGGGAACTTGCCTTTAACTGCACAGGGACCTTGCCTTTAATGCGTGTTACACAACATGCATTAAAAATGTCCCACCCGTGTAATATGTGAGTACTCTTTCATTACTCTCTGAGAATGGAGAAAAAAACTGCTTCGTGTTAAAAATGAGTGTGCGGCTGTGCAGTTTTTCATCCTGAGCACAGCTACTGCTGGAGGGCGAAGCACAGTGCCTTAGGGGCGAAGCGGCAGTCTGCAGAGTGCATGGCTGCTACAGAAGTGCCCTGTGCACACCCAGAAACCAGCCACACCTCACTGTCATCCTTTGTGTCAGAGGGGACGTTTGGGACTTTTCAGTTCTTCGGGTGAATCTTAGCCCACTAAATTAAATGTGAATTTTGCTATTGTCTTCAAGAAGATGCAAGAGTTCATTCACTGAAAATAGCAGTGCCCCACCAGGAATGCAGCCAATTTCCTCTGGAGGCACAAACCTCAACAGAAGCCAGATCCAAACCAAGACTGATGATAAAACAAAACCCACTACATATATAAGAGAATGGGGAAAGGTAGAAAAAAGGCAAATTATCATTTGCTTAACAAAGGCTGTCAAGAGAACAGATGATATGGAAGAACATGACTACACATTAACTCTGGTTCAATAGCAAATTAGAGTTGGATATTTATGATCTCCTTTGGTATCATTTACTTGTGGGGGAGTGTTAGGGAAATAAATTCAATATAATTGTTCCTTAATTGTCAATTCCTCTCCAGAAGAGAAGTCGTATTCAGCAATTCATGCCAAACTAAATAAAAGTCCTCCCTGCTCATCATACATTTACCTCATCTCTGCAAACAGTTTCATACGCCTAATAAAAACACAAACAATGCATATATGCCCAGAAGATATACTTCATCTTCTTCAGCTTTTCAGTAACTTATATTAAAAAAACCAAAAAAATCTCCTGAACTTTTTTAAAAGGCCAGAAGGCAGAAGCCACCTATTTACTACAGTAGAAGCAACTATTTAAAGAGTCATTTGAAATGATGAAAGCAAGGTCACATACTACTATATGTTGTGAAGAGGTTTTACGAAATCTAATACATCACATCCTTTGGCTCCATGTATGGCATGAGATAGAGTGGCTGCCAATTTTTACTAAAAACTACAAGAATGCCAAAAAATATGAACCTTCCAGGTACAATCACTAAGGCATCTGGTATTGCCTTCTCTGTGAGCTGAAGGTCATGTGTGGGTTCAAAATTACACCACTTCAGCCCTCTGAAGGGAATACCATTTTTCATACAGAGTGATGGTTCTCTGATGAAGTCACTTGCTATAACTAGAGCTAAAAACTACACATAGCTCGGAAGTGAAACAATATTTTCACTTAATGACACAATAAATTAAGTTTCAGTGCATATGAATTAATTGTCTACTATATATTATAATCCTCATTCCTACAGGCTCAACTGAGAGTTTTACTTCAGAAAAGACTTTCAGTTTAGTCCTGCAGAGACTGGCCTGCAGCACAAATGCCACCCAAGAAAAGGGAGCAACATGAGCTAATATCATGCCATACAAGACTCACCCTGATCTACACTGACCCTTAAATCACACTAAGCTATACGCCAGCTAACTCAATTATTGGCAGCTGTGTTGAGTCACAGTAACATTTTGTACGGTGTGCTTAGAGCATTAGGTTCTCACATTTTTTTACAGTGTATATATGTGATTATTGTGTTCTGATGTTTACCTCTTGCTAAGAAGATAGCTCTGAGTACAGCTTATGTATTATCTTCCACCACCCAACTTTGGATAAAATAGAAAAGCTATGAAATGAATTAGTGGAATATTTTTTTTCAACCTCAAAACAGAACAAATAATATTGATTACATGATACTCCCCATCACAGAGAATACAACAATACAAACTTGTTAGAAGAAGGCAAAGCATCAGAAAGAGGAATCATACAAAGTCTTTTATATGCCATTGTGCTCCCCAGAATTCCTATGCCTCAATGGAAAGTTATTATGAAGAAATCCTCTGAGCTCTCATATCCTCCCAAATTCACAGCTATACATTTAGTCATCTCATCCCCCAATGTTTTATTGGCATGGACACACCCAACATCCCCCAATGTGTTCAGATCATGCTGATCAATAGATTAGATTCTTGGGCAGTATATCTGTTGAAAAGGACTAGTCCTCAGCATAATAAAACCTTTTAATCTCTCTCATTGGAAAACAGGACAAAGAAATGGATTTTGCTCGAGTGGTGCTTATAAGTTATGAATTAACCTTTCCCCTTCCCTCCAGTCCAACTGGAGACCCACAGCAGGTTTGCAGCATTTTGCCTTTTTGACAGTTTTGATTAGGGATGGATGACTGCCCACTGCATGCTAAAGATAGGTGTGAACTGCTGAAGAGCAAGCTGGAGCCCCAGAGCAGCCTTCCGTGCCCTGTGCTGTACCGAGCTGCAAAGGAAACGGACCTCCGTTTAGTAGTACCGATCACTTCTGTTTCCTCTGCAGCATTTTGCAACTCAGTTCCTCTTTGAAAAACATCTTTTCACTAACAGAGAGGATGGGAAGCAGAGCTTGGGGGGAGAAATGGCCAGAAGACCTCCATCTTTGAAGGGTACTGGACAAACCCAGGTCCTGCTTCCACCAACACCAGTGCCAAAATTCCCAACACCACTCCAGTGCAGGAGAGTCGCCAGTACCAGCTCACTGGCCTCTGGCTCTGTCTTTGACTGAACTGATGGTCCCTTTGTGCCCCAGCGTCACCAGCTACAGAGAGCCTGATGCTGTGCAGCCCATACTGAGTGTGAACAGGGAGAAAATCATCTCTGTTAAAAAGGCCTCAAAGCATTCATCTTAACACATATTTCTCCCATAATCCAATACAAAACAAAAGATTATTAAGAGATTTTTTTAAAGGCATTAATTTCCAACATGAACCACATTCATAAATATACAATTTGTCCATTGGCAAACAAACATTTAACAAGCAATGAAGTCTTAGAAAGAATGCAATCTCTACCTTTACTTCTACCTACAGACAGGAAGGTGTGCGTCCAGATAAGAGGTGGAACAAGAGGGGTGTCCGTCATGGAGAAGGCAAAAGAGAAGAGAGAAGAAGGAAGCATAAAAACCAGAAAATTATATCAATTGGCTGTACTTACAAAACCAAGAAAATGAGCATATTTATGTAGCAGCCAAACCCAACAAAACACAATGTCAAGGGAAAAACAAGAGACACACCACAACTAAAGCACAAAGCAAGGCTTAAACAACTGACAGTACAACCAGCAACTGCCTGGTTAAGCCCTTTGGCTTTAATTTGATTTTCTACTGAGAAATCCAAACCCCTCATGCAATAGCACGCCAGTGATATGCCTCATTCCACGTCAAATTCAAAGCAACAAGGGAAACAACAGAGTAGGATAGAAAAAAAATAAATCTCATGGTAATATATTTGCTAAACACATTTCACCTACCAAAACTAATGTATTTGTATATAATGTTGACATTGCATATTTACTAACACGTATACATTTACATATTTTATATTCATCATATTTTTATAGAGAGTAAATATTCATCAAAAGGTAATATCTGTGAGTTGGTTGGCAAGAAAAGAGAAGCCACTGTTCCCTGATGCGTCATGGATAAATAAGGGTAGCTAAAGTTGCCAGAAGCCAATAGTTTTCACATTTTTTGCCAGGCAAAGGAGTATAGAAAGGACTGATGACAACCATACAGACTTGACTAGGTCACGCAAGTCTTCATGAGCCAGCTGGGTTGCAACTTTTAAATTACAAAGATATGCTCAGCGTTATTGAGATTGAAAGTGGCCATGAAAGTTCACTGTCCTGAACACTCCCAACATGCCATCACCCTTCCTCTGCTAATGCCTTGCTGTACACAGCTGCATCCTGAGCAACTAGGACATGCTGAAGGGATCCGTCTGCTGGGTGCTCCTTCACCGAGCATGACCTCCGAGCCATGAGCCCGTCTGACCAACAAGTGAGGATAGAGAAGGAGCTCAACGATTCTCAGAGCTTAGCCAGATGTTCCACATGCCAAATACCATGGTCTTAACATAAAGAGCCCTGTTTTCCCACCTTTCCTACCACATAGGGATGTTATGCAGTACAGAAACAAAAGAATGAGCCCCAACTTCACTTCTGATTGTTTCCTGAGCTCTCATAACCTCAGAGCAGACAGATATCTTGAACCAGAGAATAAAACCTGATTTTGTCTCTCTACATTTCACTGAGACACATAAAAACAATGTCTCTTTTATTCAAATGCCTAATTACTCTTGAGCCTTACTAACTCTTTGTACTGTCTAACCTCAGATACATGTTTACTTAATAGCAAAACCACTATTGTGTACATGTAGTCTAGGAAAGCCTCAACAGCCTTTAGAGTCAAAACTCACATTTTCTCCCCATAGACAAACAGTTGCTCTGGTCTTCCTAGTGCAGAATGTGCACATGCATTAAGTCTTTAACCATTTCACCCTTGCATTTGCAAGTCTGGAATGCATCGCCAGCACTGCTAACTCCTCCCTGCATACCCGTGTCAGCAAGACGTTGAAACTGTCAGAGGAAAACAGAATCGCCTCTCTCCTCACCTCACCTCTTCTCACCAGCTTATTGCTTCACACCCCCATACTGCAAAATAGGACTAATGATCCCATCATGTCACAGCTAATAGACCTATAACAGAATCCAGGATGAGATATTAAAATGTGAACTCTGATACAGGCCTAGATCTCATTTGTAGCTCAACCTGGGGTTAGCCCTGTTCTTTTTCTAAACAATTTTGCTCTGTGCATATTTGAATATTTTATATTGCAGTCACGGGACTTACAGGCCATTATATGCAATTTTCCTCAGAATTCATAATAGGTTATGATCATGCCATGAGGGCTATTAACATATTTTTTGTAATAATTTTACTCTTAAAAATAAAGACCAACATTGAGGTCTGCATTTACTGAGCAAGTGAGATTCATTACACCTGGCATAACAAGAAAGAAGTGGCAAGATAAAGTAATTGGTGGGCTGCATGGCAGGGGGAAGCATACTCCTTTACTGTCCATGGAATCATTTCATGCTCCCTCCTGGGCACCCGGGTCCCAGGCTGATAAAGAGCCGTGGCTCCTGGGACACAGAGGCAAAAATGCAAACGACTTGACTGGCACCCAGTAGGCTTAGTTGCTTTTGGCATGCAAAGCCCAGTTCGGAAAAGAAGCAGGGACAAAGCTCTTTTATGATCAGTGACTGAAACAAAGAGAAAGTCGAAGGACTTACCTTGTTCACCCATCATCAGGTGTGAGAGGCCTTTGAAAGAGAGAGAGAGAGGGGAAGTAAGAAAAAAAGAACAAACCAGAAAAAGAAGCAGCAACATCCATGCACACTGGTTGCAGTCCAATACTGCTCAGGATTGGCACTCACATACTTGAGCTAGACCAAGTATGGGTGGAGCACACAGAGCACACACATATGCAGGTGCCGCTTTCCACACTGAGCAGGAAGCATCTGTCACAGGTAGAAAAATCCTGCTGGTAGTTGCAGAACTGTGTCTGGGGTTCAGCATATCCCTTGAGGAGCAACTTCGGAGGCACTGCACATCGGTATGGCTAAATGGGCTAGGAAAGCCAACATCTGCAATGGGGTCTACAGGGAGCATTTGCTCCTCTGGAGAGCTTCAGAAATAACTTCTCCTCAACTAGAGATTTAAAATTCAAGGCTGCAGTGGTCAGTGAAAGGGAGGCCATGATCCCACCACATCAGCTTGAGACGAAACATCTAGGCTAAATGCAAACACACACACAAAGCTATCCTCATTCTTGAGCTCGGTGGCTTCAGAATGTGTTAGAGTCAAACAACACTGCTCACGCTTACTAATTAAACATCAGTACACCAGACCTGGAAAGGACTGAAAAATTGCCTGTAACCTATTTTTAATAGTACTCCATTCTCTTTCTGGGAAGAACTGGAGATTCAACTTCCAAGGGCACTGTGTTACTTTATGGTGCTGTAGCTAAAGCTACTCTTTGCTTTCATAATTGAAGGTAAAGGCAGAAAGCAGCAGTCTTCTCCTGAGAGTCACTGCCAGCTCTGTAGATGGGGCTGTAATAGTCAGTTGGGCTGTTCCACCCTCTGTCCAATAACTCTTTCTGGCATAAACCTTGTTTGTTTCAATTAAAATCCATTTCTAGCCCAAATTTTCAAATATGTTTACTGCACAATTATATTCATACAAATACCTTTTAGATTCTATTGCATATATATTCATGCCCAATCCATTAAATATCAACTAACCCTTTAGTTAATTTCGTGACACGTGATATCACAGAAAGAACACACAAAAAAATCAAGTCCTACGCACTCAAGCCATGAGTGACTCCTTTTGTATTTGGTTCCCTGACCACCTTCCCTTAGCTTGATTCCTTCTCCACATCTCCCACTTCTCACAGCACTTAGGATGGCAGGGATTTTGATACACGCATACATGCACATATATACACACACCCGTCCCCTATCTTAAGTCAGTATATTAATCAAATAGGGCTGTAAGTTTTTTAATTTCACGGAGACTGAGAGGTCAAATGAATTTATTAGAATGAGAATTTCCAACAAGCAGCATGCTGAGTTTGAATCTGTTTATTTCTTTCTCTTTTATATTTTTGCTTTGCATCCGCTGGAGAAATCTGAAATCCAGATCATCCCAGGAATATGTTCACCCACAGAGAACTCCAAGCCAGATAAGGGGATTAATAATTGTACAGTCTAAGGAATGTAAATATCTTAATGTTCTTGAAGATTATTGTGGATTTAGAAAAATAATCATAAACACAATATAGGTTTAGGGGTTTTTTTGTTTGTTTTTTAGCTATAAATAAACATAGCAGATTTGATACTCTAGGATATATTTCTGGTCTAAATTACAAGATATAATGTCAATGAATCATTTTGCTCTGCTAGCATAGTGAGTTGAATTTGTGTCCCTATTTATGGCTACTGACCCCATCATTTTTGATAGGCAAATCTTAGGTCTGTCCAAATGGGCACTTGAAAGTCACTGTAAAAGGCACTGTAAAAGATGAGAAGACAAAAGTATAACTGTTAGGGCCTACGAAGCACAGAGACTCTGTAGCAATGGTGAAAAAGGAGAAAAGGCAAGAAGGTGGCAGTATGCCATGCAGCTGAAGCTGGCTGAACAGGGAGGGGACATCAGACCCAGAGCAGAGACAGTGGTCCCAAGCCCTCAGCCCTTGTGCGCCGTGGGGAAGGAAAGCCATGGCCAAGAGGCACAGCACCAACAGGCGCAGCTGCCGGGGAGAGCAGGGGCCTTCTCCACTTGGGGAGATGGGACACTGACAAAGAGAAACCTCCAGAGAGGGTTCAAAGCAAAAGCTTGCATTAAACACCCTGAATCATATCATAAGAAAACCCTTTCTCTACCCACCAGCCACAGATGAGCTATAACAATCCCCAAATGTCAGGAATGTCAACACCCCTTTTGTCCTTATCCCCAGAAGGCCAATGCTGTGTGCCCTGTGTGTCAGGGGCATCAGCCAAGTGCAGCACAGAGCCCTTCACCTGTAGTCCAGGGGTGAGTGCACCCCACAAATGCACCCACCATTCTGGCCCCTGATTTGCCCTTGGTTCAATGCGTGTGAAAGAAAGTCTCCCTAAGAAACGTCCTGACTCGTCTGCTTCTTAACGAATTTGAAATACAATAGCAGTGGTGGTATTCTATGCACATCTTGATCTTCTAGTCCCAACTGGACAATGGAAGTAGGGAGATTAATGCAAAATAATGCCTCCCCCGCAACTGCTACTTTTTTCTTTTTAAAACAGGAAAAAAAAAAAAAAAAAGGAAGGGTGAATTTGGAGATATAACAAAATCCCAATATTACCATCTCTTAAGTTCCTCGACACAGATCTTTATTTTAACAAAGAGAACACCAACAGAATTCCAGATTCTTTATTAGATAGAATAATAATATAGATAATGAAATAACATATCAGCTTTTCTCATCTGAAAATGTTCCTCCCTTGCAATTTAAAGTAGGAGTGAAAATTAGTGTATTTATCTCAAACAAAATGTCATTAACAACCAAAGCCTTCAACCATTGAGATCTAAAATCTGTGACATTTGCAGCATGTGTAACAAAGGCCCCAAATTAGTCACAGTAAAATCAACGTGGAAAACGTGAACTGATATCATTGTCTTACCTTTATATCAGTTTCAAGGCATGCCACTAAAACAATTTTCAAATTATAAAAGTCAAAGTCATCTCAAGGTGGCATGAGGTAGGCACTTGCTATTGGACTACAATAAACTCAGAGTGTCTCATGAACTAATGCAAGAAGTGTGAAAATTGTTCAGATCTGCAAACTAGACCAGATTTTGCCAGAACAGAAGGGACACTATCACCATGCTACTTGGGCATCAACCATAAAGGCCAGTAAAGCTTTCAGCAGGCTCAGGATGTTAAATGAACTCATCAGGCCCCGAAGCATGTTATTAACATATACAACCATTGTCTGGGCCAATGGCCATCCCATTCCAGGGGAATCCTGTAAGAAAATCTGTTTTCACCTAAAACCAGGTGAAAAATGCTTTTCTTTTAATCTTAGATTTGTTCAACAAGAAAGCCTGAATAAGCCTCAGGGCTGCAAATACAGACAGCATTGCCCAGAACTGGGAAAAAGTTGACACAAACCTGCATGAGCCACAGTGGTCAAGGGGCTGTGTGTCTAGCCATTCTTATAATAATCTACCGGCTGGGCACAACTGCTGCCCAACAAAAATGGTAGGTAGCAAGTGCTCTGGAAAGGGTTTAGGAAAACCTCAGAATAAATAGCTTATCTGCCTGCAAAGAAATGTTATGTCAAAATCAGGAATCTGGTGACTTGCTATTCCTGAACTTCACATGTGAGTGACCATAAGGACAAGCACATGGTTTCAGAAGAAGGGTCTCAATAGGTTTCTTAGATAATCATAGAATCATGGAATTGTTTAGGTTGGAAGAGAACTTTGAGATCGAGTCCAACCATTGACTTATCACTGCCAAGTCCACCACTAAACCATGTCCCTAAGTGCCACATCTACATGTCTTTTAAATACCTCCAGGGATGGGGACTCAACCACCTCCCTGGGCAGCCTGTTCCAGGGCCTGACAACCCTTTCAGTAAAGAAATGTTTCCTAATATCCAATCTAAACCTCCCCTGGACCAATTTGAGGCCATTTCCTCTTGTCCTGTTACTTGGGAGAAGAGACCCACACCCACCTCGCTACAACCTCCTTTCAGGTAGCTGCAGAGAGGGACAAGGTCTCTCCTCAGCCTTCTTTTCTCCAGGTTAAACCCCAGTTCACTCATAATGATAAGCACCTGCCTGTGCTCAGCCTCTGGAGCCCCAGCTTCTTCAGACTTTGAGCAGTAACATGAAGAGAAAGTAGCCTGCTTCTTCAGAACACTGGTTTGTTATTAAAATAATCTGTCCATTGCTGAGGGCAGACATACATATAAACTCTGCTCTCGCACCATGATTTAAGGCTGCCATAACTGACTCTTCCTATTTAGGTCTGGGAGGTTTTTTGATATTTCTTTGACCTACTACTAAATCAGTATTATTTTCTTAAAGATTAAAATTAATCTCCTTTGATTTCAAAGTAACATTGCAATGAACTATATTAAAAAAATTTTTTTACAAAGTGAAATATCATCTTTCTGTATCAAAATAGTAAAACTGAGTGTCTCTAATTGCACCAAGTATCAAGGGCCAACAATGGATTTTTATGAAGCCAGCAGGACATTTTTAAAAGTAGATTCCGAATACAATGATACGAAAGAGTAATGTAGTTAAACAGTAGCCCTCAGCTTTAAGGATTTACTAGGGGCAACTTTCAGAGTGGAGGAGAAAATGACAGAAACCTTGGAGGCAGTTTGAACCTTGCCTCCACTGCCTCACCTCCAGCACCACATTTGGGTATTTAGCACTTAAAATGGAAAAATGAAGCCACAAAACACAAGAAGACGGGGAGAACACAAAACACAGCTGAGTGTGACAACTGATTGCAGCCAAAAAGGAAGATGGACTCATTCATCTAGTTAATTATAGCTTGTCCCGTGTTACTGGGCCCATGCTGTGGGGGTGCGCACATGTGTGTGGGGGTGCGTGCACTGCTGAATTGCTCTGTTAAGGCAGGCAGCCTCAGTATTTCCCTTTTAATGATACTGCCAGATGATTAGCCAAAAATCTCTTAATGAATGGGAAGAGACTGCCAGGCAGCAGCAGCAGCCCAGCTCTCCCCAGAGGTAGGCTTGCCCACAGGGGATCCTTTCCAGGGTATAAGGGTCCGTGACCCATTCAAACAATATCAGGGCCAGCTGCAATGTTTTTCTGAGGCAGGGCATCGTGCCCTCTCGTCCAGGACATACATGCAAATCCTTTACAGCAGAGCTGAAGAAAGAAATCAGGTAAACCAGGGATTCTTCCAAAAATAAAATGACATATACTATGGAAAAGAGCACTTTGATGCATGACGGAATCTGTTGTTTACACCTCCTTTCCTAATTTAACATCTCTGTTGGCAACATGGACAGTGGGACTGAGCACACCCTCAGCAAGTTTGCCGATTACACCAAGCTATGGGGTGTGGTTGACATGCTGGAGGGAAGGGATGCCATTCAGAGGGACCTTGACAGCCTTGAGAGGTGGGTCGGGGCAATCCCAAGCAGAAATACAGACTGAGCGGAGAATGGATTGAGAGCAGCCCTGAGAAGAACTTGGGGGTGTTGGTTGAGAAGCTCAACATGAGCCAGCAATGTGCGCTCACAGTCCAGAAAGCCAACCATATCCTGGGCTGCATCAAAGGAAGCATGACCAGCAGGTCGAGGGAGAGGATTCTGCCCGTCTACTCTGCTCTGGTGAGACCCAACCTGGAGTACTGTGTGCAGATCTGGGGCCCCAAACATAAGAAGGACATGGAGCTGTTGGAGCAAATCCAGAGAAGAGCCACAAAGATGATCAGAGGGCTGGAGCACCTCTCCTATGAAGACACATTGAGAGAGTTGGGGCTGTTCAGCCTGGAGAAGAGAAGGCTGCGGGGAGACCTTCTGGCAGCCTTCCAGTACCTGAAGGGGGGCTGCAAGACAGCTGGAGAGGGACCTTTGACAAGGGCATGTAGTGACAGGACAAGGGGTAATGGCTTTAAACTGAAAGAGGGTAGATTCAGATTAGATAGAAGGAAGAAATTATTCACTAGGAGGGTGGTGAGGCACTGGAACAGGTTTCCCAGAGAAGCTGTGGATGCCCCATCCCTGGAAGTGTTCAAGGCCAGGCTGGACAGGGCTTTAAGCAAACTGATCTAGTGGAAGGTGTCTCTGCCCCTGCAGGATGGTTGGCACTAGATGATCTTTAAAGTCCCTTCCAACCCAAACCATTCCATGGTTCTAAATAGGCTTTTTTTTTCTCCTCTGAGCCTCCTACCCCAGCTCCATCAGTAGTTGTCTTTTCTATTAGGGAGAAGAGCTGACAAGTCCCTATCTCCCATGTGGTCCTTCTTAAAATAGGCATCTTGAGGTTTTCTAAAACCCAAAGACCAAGGAAGACTCACTAAGAGTCTCAATGTACCAAAAAGAGGGCATTCCAGCAGGGCCAAAGGATGAGACTCAGAGGAAGAAGCAAAACCCTTGTCTTGAGGGATTTGAAGAATGGATGATGAGGAAAAATCATTCTGAGACCTAGTTCAGACCTTTTACCTGCTAGACAGGTCAGCTTTGCCAAGACGATGACCTCATTTCTTGGCTGCTGGCATACATGTTGCCCATTTTTTATAACTGGGCAAAGCAGTAGCACAGGCTTGGGAGCAGTCTTTTTTTTTTTTTTTTTTTTTTTTTTTTTATTCAACCATGGTATGCACAACAGCCAAGGGGCTCCTCACAGGCCCCAGCAGTGAGGCCAGCCGGGAGTGCAGTTTTGTTATTGTAGCCGGAGGCCCACTTCCAATCCAATTACACACAACAGCTGTGCTAGCTTCTCTTTTCCGTCCCCTTTGCTTCCTCTACTATGTAATTTCAGGATAGGTTTTATCATTATCAAGGGCAGCAAGTCAGGGTGAGTGGCACCTACTCTGAGCAATCAAAGGCTTGAGGTAGAAGCCAAAGAGAAAGTCATTTACCCCAACATCTCTGGGCAGAAATAGTGATCAAACCATACTATCTCCTTTCTCCCATGGCAGAAACAGTATTCTGACATTGCACGTGGCATATTCCTAGAAGTATTCACATAGGGAGGGATACAAAGATAGTGGTATTCGAAAGCATGAAAATGAACATGCAAGTGTTTCTGAAGATGGCCACATGCACAAGAGAACATGTGCAGGTGGCAAGACCTGAAGGTGAATTCGTTTTATAGCTGACCTATAAGATGTGTATCACTGCAAAGGAGTGCACCTAATCAAGCAGCTGCACAAGGTGGGAAAAGAAGTACTGTTAGACATGGAACAGGATTCTTCAGCTTGGAAAGACACATCTGACAATCTATAATAGAGGTAAAATCCCAAATAATACAGAGCAGGTGAACAGGGAATAATTTTTTTTCCCAGTTTCTCAGAACACAAGGAGTAGGAGTCATTGAATGAAATTCTCAAGTAACAGGTGTAAAAACAAGTGAAAGAAAGTATTTTCCACGTTTTAATGATTAAACGATGAGACTCATTATCACAGGACACTGTGAACGGAAAAAATATAAGTGGATTAAGAAAAACAAAGACTGGACACCTCCAAAGAAAGTATGTCCATTAATGACTGTACACCACCACAATCTGGACACAATATCAGGTCAAAGTCCTTAAAGTGGGGTCTACCAGAAATCATAAAGGCCTATCAGGACAAGACAAATGCTAATGTTGTTTCTTAAACTTCTTTCTAAGCATCTGCTTTCATAAAAAGAGGCTTCTGGGCTAGATGAATTCTTGCTCTGACCCCAGTGATGACTACTGCCATGTTGTCGCAAATGGGCGTGCATGGATCTGAAAAACATTTCAGTGCAAGAGAATCCAATTTGTGGACAGTGCCATTGCAAAGGGCATGCAAGAATGAAAATAATGGTGGCACCTGTGAAGAAGAACATAAGCCTGTACAAACAAGTTTCAAACACCTGTGTGAGTGGCACTGGGTGGATTCTGCTGTCCGGTGTTCTTTTACCTAATACCCTCTGCAAACAGGAAACTTCAGATGGGCTGAAACACAATTCACACGTTTTCATGCCCAAAAAGCAGAGATCAGCTTCAAGGAAGCAGAAGCCAGCATACAGGTACTGCTTAAGAGACCCTATGACATGGAGTTAGGGGGACAAATTAAACGAGCAGCCCTGAGATGAAAAAGGGAAAGAAGCATTGAGAGATGGAGTTTGGAAGATTAAAGACCTGGATAAAAAAAGTGCTAGTGTGCTTGTGCCTTCAAGGACCTCTGTATCCTTATGAAGGAGCTGTTCAGGCAAACAAGGACTAATTTTCCCTCAGGGCCCTAGCTAACTAGGTCATTTCTGCTGGGTCATGTCCATTCAGTTACATGCAAACTCCAGTCAGCAGTAAAATCATGACAGCAAAATGCTTCATCTCTTAACCTCCTCCCCATGAACAGCTGTCCCGCAAAGGGGATAAGCATGGCATGATGAATAGGAAAAGCACTGTTTAAACTTTGACACCCCCCAGGTATCAGTACCAGTCTCCATAATATCAAGAACCCATATCTAGTCCTTTCTCCTTCATATATGATTCCACTAAAAAAACCTAAGTGAGACAGAAGTGTATCACTTGCTCCTTGATCTACTGGTCTTCTCCCAACAGTTTGTCTCTCAGAACCTTGACCACTGGCACAGAGTAGGAAGGGGTAGATATTGTGCAAGGATGACAGAGACTTCCATTCTGGTCTGCGCTGCACACCACTCCCCAGCCAAGGCACTTAACCTCTCTAATAAGGCTCGTAACCTCCATAATGTTCAGCCCAAAATCTCTAAGCATGTTGTGAAGGTGAGGTAAGGCTGCAGCTATAACCCCAGAGGAACTGAAGTACCAAAAGGATAAGTTATTTCTCCTCTACACGACACAGCAAGTCAGTGACCCAACTGAGCACAGACAGCAACAGCCCTGCTCTAAATACTTGACTTGCTACTTATAGTGTCATGTTATTTTGTGACTGAGGACATAACATCTGCAGGGCAGCTGGGCCTAACATCTGACAAACTCCTTTCAGTTGTGAAATAAGCTAGATGGGATCTTCAGGTGGCTCTTGAAAGGAGTGTAGCACACAAGCCCCTGTTGCCAGAGTACCCCTTCTTCACAAGCAGGGACCTTGCAGCCAGGGAAGGCTCATACCACACATTTGTTTACTTTGAGCAAGAGCAACTCCTTTGCACCTTGCAGAAACCATGCCCAGCAAAGCCCTGTGCTACGGCTCCCACTGCTGCCAGCCCCAGCCTACTCACAGCTTCCTTCTCTTGCTGGGGAATTAGTTCTAACCAGTCTACTCAACAATAAAAAATACTGTTAATCAATGGGCTCTTTACAGCCCTTCTGCTGCCTGTGGGTAAATAGTTACCATTAGCTCATAAAACCCTTAATTTGTCTTGCAAACAGTGGATGGTTAAAGTAACCATTTTGACAGGGGCCTGGGGCTCTGTCCTCACAATACAAATAGCTGAATGGCCAGATAGGGAGAGGGGAAGCTCACACCCAAACTCTCTTGGTGGTCCATGTCACAGCCCAGTCACACAGCAATGCTAGTGTCCTCCTGTGCTGGTTTTTGTTGGGATAGAGTTAATTTTCATCATAGTAGCTACTATGGGGCTATAATACAGGGATATGTTAATAATACAGGGAAATTTTCACTACTGCTGAGCTGTGCTGACACAGAGTCAGGGCCTTCTCTGCTCCTCACCCCACCCCACCAGCGAGGAGGCTGGGGGGCACAAGGAGCTGGGAGGGGACACAGCCGGGACAGCTGACCCCAGCTGACCAGAGGGATATCCCGTACCGTGTGATGTCATGGTCAGCATATAGAGCTGCATGGTCAGCATATAGAGCTGGGGGAAGAGGAAGGAAGGGGGGGGACAATCTGAGTGATGGCATTTGTCATTTCAAGTAAGCATTACATGGGATGGAGCCCTGTTTTCATGGAGATGGCTGAACACCTGCCTGCCCATGGGAAGTTGTGAATGAATTCCTTGGTTTCCTTTTCTTGTGTGTGTGTGGCTTTTGCTTTCCCTATTAAACTGTCTTGATCTCAACCCATAAGTTTTCTCACTTCTACCCTTCCAATTCTCTCCCCCATGCCCCTGGGGGAGGGGGTGGGGGGGAGGGGAAGTGTTCAGAGTGATGGCATTCGGCTTCCCACATGTGATGGGAGCCCCGCTTTCCTGGAGATGGCTGAACACCTGCCTGCCCATGGGAAGTAGTGAATGAATTCCTTATTTTGCTTTGCTTGTGTGTACAGCTTTAGCTTTACCTGTTAAACTGTCTTTATCTCAACCCACAAGTTTTCTTACTTCCACCCTTCCAATTCTCCCCCCCCATCCCACCAGGGAGGAGTGAGCGAGTGGCTGGGTGCTTAGTTGCTGGCTGGGGTTAAATGACAACACATCCCCAAGGGAAGCTGAGCAGAAGAATTAGACTGCCTAGGAGTAAACGGTTACAGAGCCCAATAATGAGGTATGGGTAATCGTCAGAGTGAAAACATAAAGATGAGTGCAAGAGCACATGGAAAACAGCATTCATGTGTGACTAGAAATCTATGTGAGAAAGCACACAGCAGTCCAGAGAACGAGAACACGTGTATGAGCAATGGGGAGAATAAAAAATGCACATCTAAGCATATAAATTACGATAGTAAGAGGGCAGTGGGGCAGAAAAGCACATTCAGAGAGCAGAAGGATGGATCGCTCCAGGGTACCCACAGCAACAGCAGCATGGTCCTGTCCTGGCTGTGCCACCTCTACTTGGGCCCCCACTAGTGATGCCATCATTCCCTGCACACTGTGCAGGTCTTGGGGATGGCCCTGATGTTGTTCGAGCTACACTCGTTCGTGGTATAATATCATGAGTCCTACTGGTAGAGCACAGCAAGGCCATGCCTTCTCAATTCACCCATCCTCTGCTGCCACAGACACCAACAGCTTCATGACGTGGTGAAGAAGACCCGTGACCCCGAGCCCTTGGTGCATGTCCTGTCAGCTCCTCCCAAGATGAGAAGAGACAGGAGGTCCTGGACACCTCAGACTGGAGCAGAGAAGGTACATATTCAGCCCTGTGGGTCACTGAAAAGATTCAGTGCCATGGTTGACAGAGCCTTTCTTTCCAAGGCATGCCAGGCAACATTTGCCATTTGGCCACTTTGATCCCCATTGTTGCCAGCTGAGATGTGCACAGAATGCAAAGCACCTCAGCAGAACAAAAAGCGGGGTGACGAGAGAAGCCAAAAGGCTAAATATGCAGGGGAATTACCCAAGTGGCTGGCCCTCACTGCATCTCCCTGAAGTGTTTCACAAAATCGGATTATCCAACTGTAGGAAAGCAGCAAATTGAACAGAGAACTCATTCTGGGTCAGGTTTAGCAAAAGTTACGCAGAAAGCTGAGAAGGAAAAGAGCCTTGACTCTCCCATCATCCTACCTCAGCCAGGAAAATGCCAGCTGCATCCCTGGGCTCTCATTTCCATTTCACATAATGATAAACCAGGTGGAGCTGTCTGAGCATGAGGTAAAAATTAGTTCCTTACGCTTCAGAGGCAACAGGATATGGACAGCAGCATCAGGTGGTCTAGTTCAATTAACCCTTGTAGCTGAAGTTGGGGGACTCAGGTCCTTTCAGCAATGAGAGAGCAATCTGGGGAGGGAGGTTTGGAGTTCTCTGTGGTAAAATACTTCCTTGTAGAAGAACTCCCCAGGTAAACATGCACATAAAACACACCCTTTTTTTTTTTTTTTCTTTTAAATGAATCCTTTTTGCCCTGTGGGGAATTAAAGTTTTGATACCTAAATAAGATCACACATTCACATTCGGCCAGAAACATACTGGGTTTTAAAATCTAAAATAAAACAACAACAAAATAACTTCTTTGTTACTGGAAATGGAACTCAACAGGTTATCAGTGGGACTAGCAAATGGAGTAGACTGCAGTAGGAGAAGGAAAATGACTGAACTAGATTTGTATGCCAGACTACACACAGATGTATCAGAAATAAACTGTATATAATGCAGTGTTCAATGCCAAGTAATTAGTAATACAAGCAACCATTTTTAATGTAATTTTCATTCAGAAAACTTCCCTTTAACTGACCAACACAATGTAATCTCTGAAGAGGGAAATTTGTAACCTTTGGTACTATGAAGCCCTCCTTTTAGCAAAGACCTTGTAAGCCAGACCCTGTGATGTCCAGTATGAAGATTTGCTCTGTACGCTCTCAGGAAGCAAGATGAGTTTCTTCCCCTGGTAACACCCACCACCACTCCTTAAGAAACAGCATTTCAGCTCAGCAAAAGCAACACTTACCTGGAATATGATTGACATCTGTCGAGGTGTTTTCATGGCAAGCAGAAGGGAGAAAAGGAAAGAGAGAGGGAGAGAGAGAAGAGAGAAAAGCCATTAGAGATGCACACAGCAACTCAGCATCCTTGCATGGAAATCAATTTCATGCAAAACCAGAAGTAATTAGGTTTGTTTGAAGGCCACCCATCTGCAGCCAAGCACCCAGCCATGCAAGGGAGGAGGGACTGGCTCCCTCTCCGCTGTGCATGTAAAAGTGAATCCACCATCATATCTGTCCGGAGAGAATGTTCCTGGAATCAGATAGAACCAAGCCACGTCAGTTCCTGTATGAATATTGGTTAAAATATTCTACTGTTTTTCACACACAAATGCAAAAGAAAGAGGAAAAAACAAAACCAAAACACAACCTGCCTGCAGTAGGTTTCTATTGCACATAAATTCAAGCAAGTTTTCAGAGAAAAAGAAAAGAACCTGCTCCCCTTTTAGAAGGGGCTATGTGAATTTATGACCAGGTGCAAGACACTCAACATAGACCCAAAGTCTAGAAGGTTCTCGCCCATTCCTTTTCATTCCTCCTGCCCATCATTCCCAAAACAACATCCTTCATTGCAGACAGCAGCGGGGGTGGGAGAGAAGGAGTGCCAGAGGTTTGCACATCCCACATGTTGTCTTTTCACAAGATGCTGAATTCAGATCAAATGCCATTCAGTATTTTTTCTCTTTGTGACATGGGACTGCTTTTCAGAATCAATCACATAAATCCGAGAAGAAATTAGTCCTTTAAAACCGAGAGTAGCAAGACTATGTAAGTGATATCATCTATCACAGAAAAGGCGTATCTTTGAATGTAATGTCTGTTTTGGGCAGATCCCACCAACCTCACAAAATGTACTTTAAAAAAATGCCTCTCATAACTTTTTTAATAACCCAGGTTTAGTCTAGCTCTGAATACACTTATCATAACACCACAAGGGAGGAATCCCTGAAATCTCATGGGATTAGTCTAGAGAAATATTTTCCTTCCAAGGCAGCCCTCCAAAGTAAAAAATGAACTTGCTTGATGAAACAGTGGGACCAGGTCCATAAGTAGCATTCTTCCCTGGAGGCCTGTACCTTGTCCAGGAGTTGTGCCGGTGCAAGTATGATCTTTCAAGAGAGACTTCAAAGCAATACATTAACAATTTGCACTACTACAGGTCCCGGACCATTTCTGCCACAAGTCTAGGAGCATGACATGCTGGGTACTTTGGCTATACATCAAGGTCTGAGAATGTATTTTCCTCCCCTGAATATCCCCTCCAATTTCCATCGGTATTCCCCCTTCCTGTCCAAACCAGCTGTGTTGCCATGAAACCAGAGCCACTTGTCTTCCTGAGACATTTGCATTTCAGTGGTGAGTGAGTGATTCCTGTGCATGTTGCTTTTTGTTTATCACTTTATAATGGCTCCAGAAACATTTGAGGAAAAATCCCTGTGGTACATCACACATATATCAAGCCATCCTTCCCTAAGGAGGTAATAACCCAAGTAAAACAATGCACAAAGAGGAGAGGGACCGTTGCATCGACTCATTTAATTTTTGCAGCTTCTACTAAAAGTTTAAGTCAGATCTGATGAGTGTTATTTGTTGCCTTTCCTCTTTTAACTCACAATTGTATCTAAGAACTGGTGTCTCGGCATGTGAGCCTGCAAGGACACTTAGCACTGAAAGTTTGTCTGAAAGTAATTATTTTTAGGTAGGAAAAGAAAACACTGAGTATGGAAGGCAAAAGGAGGTGAGAGCAAGGGCAGAAGGAAGGAGTGGACCCTTAAACACCACTGCAGGTGAGCAGGATGTCAAAGAATTTACAAGTCCACAGATAGGCCTTGACTTGAGATGCTGCTTGGGAGGATCAGTGACAGTCAGAGGACCAGACATTTCAGAAGAGGAAGGAGGGAGCACCGTAAGGTACTACAAATGTTTCTGATAATCCAGCAGCTGCCCCAGGGCCTATTCTAAGCAGGTACACAGCTCCAGACCCATGTTGTGCTCTCAGCCACCCTGCAGGCCCGACAAAGCAGCAGGCAGGGCTGCAGCCCTGGCTCCCTCGAGGGCCCAGGAACAGCAGGCAGCCTCACCAGGGTGCCTGTGCTCCAGGAGGAAATCTATGGGCTGTTTAGGGAATAAAAAGGATCAGCAGATAGAAAGGGTAAAGGAAAGAGCTAACCAAGGGTGAGCAAGGGATAAACACATTAAGCAAATAAAAGAAGAGGCAGTGGGCTATAACTGATACACTGCTTGAAATAATACTTATTTAACTGTGTGTGAATTAAACAGGTCATAAAGCTGTTAAAAAGGGGAACAGTGAAGTGTTGAAAGCTACAAGAGCATCTCTAAAATGTAGTTTCTTAATGGCAAGTAACAGGGGGCAGACAGCAAGGGGATTTCCATTTACCCATATTTTTTGTTCCTATGTCCCTAAGAGCAGGCACCCCTGATCCTGACCGGTTTTACTCTTAGCTTTCTTTTTGCTGTATCTTTTTTGGAAAGTCTCCACCCAACACAATTCCTGTACGTACTAGTTGCACCATTGTTTGCATCTCTGAGACACTTCCGCAGTATTTACCTATGTAACAGCCTAGGTCATTAGTATTACTTCCCGTACTAAATACAAAGGGAGTTTCTGGTACTGCAGATACCCCCGCACCTGGTATCTGCTGGAAAATGCTGGTTTTCAAATGGTGAAAGTAGTTAGTTTTTATTTTAAAACACACATGAGAAAGCACTGCTTTCTTTGCAAAGACAAAAATGGCATATAGCCAGTCAGTCCTCACAAAGACCCTACAATAAATACCACTGTGGTATACAGCTGAAACTGCCATGCAAGTCCTCACAGGAAAGCCCGTAACACCTCTGCAGTGTGGTGCACCACTCCGCTGTGGTGCACAGGTAAAGCTGTGGTTGTGTACATCGACAAAAGGGACCCTTAATAAAAAAGCTCTGATGCAGTACCTTATGCCTGGTGGCTCCACAATTAGGACAAATCTAATACCTCAAGAAAGGCAGAAGACAGAGATGGCAAATAGGCAGAGTGACCAGATTTGGGGAGTTGAGCTGACTCTACTTCAGCCCCTGTCATCTGAGACATTCTCTCAAATTCTCTTCATGTTTTCCTGGTTTGCTTTTAAAAGGAGTGTTTAAAACCTGTCCCCGCTCTCTTCTTATTCCATCAGTACTACCTTTCTCTTCTCATAGGGACTGCCTACCTGCCACAGGGACTGAGGAGGTACAGCATTCCTGGATTTAACAGGGAGCATGTGGAACCCATGGCTAACAGCAAGCCCAGTGACCATGGGATTTACAGCCCTGCAGATTGAGGTCCCTCCACTTTCTCCAGCTCAGAGCACTTCAAACACAGAAAGGTCTGCCTCTTAACAAAAGACAAGGCAGAGTTTGCTTTATCCTATACACAAGAGTCTATTTATTGTGCCTTTGTAAAGGGCTGAGCCGCAAGCCGGTGCTGTTTGCTTTTGTTCTTTGATGCTAATAGCTGGGTTGAAAGAGGGATCAGCAGGGCTGCTGCCTTTGTCTAGTGCAGCCCCAGCCATCTGGGTGGGGTGGAAGGGGAAGGAGGAGGATGAAGAGGAGCAGGAACAAAGCAAATATTATTATGGCTCAGATCATTCCCATGCCTGTAGAGAAAACATCTGAGGTCTTTTTAATTCCAACATTTTTAACAAGAAGTTTAGCAATAAGGGAAGGTGTCATGAAAGTGTACTTCTCTCTCCAACTGGAAGACAAGGACAGCACAAACCATCTATGTACACCAGTACCGCCAGTACACATCACCTTGACCTGAAAAGACCTGCTTTCATTACCATCTCCACCATCCATTCAATCTTGTCTCCTCCTTAGATGGGCTGTGGACACCAGTCTTCTGCCAGCCAGATTGAGAGCCACCGACTGAATTCACACACCACAAACCAGCTGTCAGGTGGGAGCATCCTAGGCTAAGTGGAAATAAGCACCTAGAAGAGAACAGCACTGCCTTGTACTAGGAGCCACTCAAGCTCTCTGGCATCCCCCTCCAGGGCTCTCTGGTTACCCTCTCGCTAAAGGCTAGGATGTGGAGAGGACTGGGGAGCAGGCAGAAACTGAGGAGGAGGCCAAAAGATACCTTTTTGTCATAGAAGACCCTCTCCCAGATAAGAGAAGATCCTGCCTTTAGACAGGAAAATGATCTTATTCTGAAGTTCACTTAGTTATCAACATCTTTAAAAAAAAAAAAAAAAAAAAAATCTTTTCTAAAGCAGATTTGGCTCTCATCATGTTGCAAATATAGAAAATGGATACAGGTACAATTCCACTGGCAGCAGCATGGCTGGTTGGGAACTCTCTGTCACTTATTTTGACTTACTGATACATGTGAAAACAGTTCAGAGACCATAGATTGATGCATTTTTGGCAGCCTGTGAAATGATTCAAAAGATAGGTGATGAGCCAGCCTGGACTCCTGTGGTGTGGTAGTAAGAGATGCTGGTGACTCAGAACTGGGTGATTTCCTCTTAACTGAGCTCTGATGCAACATTTTAACAGTAAAATGAAGAGCTACATTTTGGCTGAGCTGGAAACCCCTCAAATTGCAATGAGCAAAGTCTTCATCTTCATTGATACTTCATCAAAGAAAGTGTTAATTTCAGATGCTGATTTGGCAAGTGATCTCACTCCATCCTAACCTGGTCTGTTAAAGTAAAGGTAAACATATGGTCCTACCTCAGCTCCTATGCCAAGCTGTTGGGCACCGGTGTTGGTAGTGCAAAACTGTACAGACTCTTTGTCTTTCTCTTCAGGAAACAGTGGTTCAGAGCCAACTGGGAGGGTTACAGTGACATAAAAAGAAATAGCATTGACATTGCATAAACAGCTTCTGACAACAATTTGCCTGGGTAAAGACGGGCTCTGTAATGAGACCAATTCCAAGCATTAGCACAACAGCCTTGTAGTGTCCATGCTCACACAGGAGATAAGCACCTTGAAGATTGCTGTATTTATGGTTAACTAGGTTAAAATCTTGGCTCCATTAAATTCATAAAAGACTTGACAGTCACTTTGATAGTGTCATCATTTCATCCTTCATATTTACTTAACATCTGTTGTCTTACTCTGGTAACAGGCTTGATCCCTGGTATCTTTCCACTGATTCCAATGGAATTGCCACAAAAATAATTCTGAGTAACTCTAATTTGCTAAATGTTTAGGGTACTGAAACAAATCCAAGACCACTTAAGCCTATGATGTCTGCCACTGAACTGCACACTGGGATCACGAAGACCTTCGCAGTACCAGCAGGTGTAGGCCTTATTGTCTCACTCCAGAAGAATAGGACCCTGTAATTTGTGTTAATGGAGTGTTGAACACTTCTGATTTTATTCAGCAGAGATAAGTGGTGACACATACATAAACAAGTTCATTACAATCAATTACATCTCTCTGTGTCCTTTGTCCTGTGGGATTCTCTTAGGCTTCAGTCTCTCAGGAATAGTACTCACTTGATATGTTGCATAGAATTGCAGACATTTGTGGTACTGTGCAAAGAGCTAATACTTAGGATCCCAAAGCACTTATTAGCTGTGAATATAGGAATCGTTCATCCAGTACTGAAATGCAGCCAGCTCTGAAGTGAAAGAGGCAGATGTTTAACAGCTTATAGGAACACCATAGAGCAGTTCAGGGTGTCAGAGTTAGAACAACAAGAACTACTTAAAGAGGCAGAATGAAACCTTACTCTATTTTAGCTGATTCTGCTTAAAGTGCCATGTGATTTTAAAGCACTTCTGATTTAAATGAGGTGAGGGGATTTGATTTGCAATCTTATCTGAATGATTAACAGTGATTTGATGCCTCCAATGCTCTTCTCCATACTATGTGCAGCCTGCCCTCTCCACAGGGTTAAATGTGAGGTTGACTGACACGTGCCCACGTATGTCACCCTCTAAAGCATACGAAGTTTGAGTGGATCCTACATCTACTAAAGAAAATGGCTCCTCTCCCTCAACGGGCCAAGCTTTCTCCTCCAGGCAACCAAGATACTCAGGCAGAGTGTGCACTATAGCTAGCTGGGGAGAGACTTGCAAGCAACTATGGGCTCGCTATGATTGCTTGGCCATTTAGAAAAGCACTTTCATATCAACATGGTATAGATGGATTAAGTAAGCCTGCTGCTTTCAGAAACCAATACATAGAGTTACTTAGCTCCAGTAAAAGTAAAACAAGCAAACAAAAAAACTTAGATAAATGAATTCATAATAATCCCTCTAATTAACGCTGTATCACTACTATTCTTAGATAAAGCTGCTTGCTGATTTCACAGCTCTCAGGGGAAGTAACATCCCCTCCCACACATCCCAACAAATATGTTCATATACATTCCTCAGGGCCCTGGCCACATTGCTGGGGAAAAAGTCAATAGTTCTGGGGCCTACTACAAGCAAAAACCCAACTGGAATTTAATTGCACGGCGCCCTCCAAACAATCTGTTGGTCTTCACTTAAACTGCCTAGATACATTGCCTGAGCACTCTAGAATGAACCTTCTTTCTATTTCATCCTAGGTGCCTGGGCACTGGGGGAAATAGAGGATTTGCTCCCTGCTATTTTGCACAGCACCTCTGTACAACTCCATTCAGCTGATTTGGTTCATAGTCTTGTGGAGCACACGAAGATACATAACTGTATAACTTCTGAAGGGCAGGTGCAAGCAGAAATAAACGAAGTGTCCTCCGTATTCACCATAGATAGAATGAGAAGAAACTTATGATGCAGAAAGGGAAGGTTTGGTTTAATGTTAGAAAAAATTGGTAGCAGCAGGGTACTGAGGCTCTAGAACAGCTTGGCTACCAGGACTTAGCCACCAGTATTGTAGACCACTAAGAAAAGGCTAGACAGGTATTTCTCATTAATTTTTCAGATACACCTGATCTTGTCTTGGAAAGACTAGTTGGCCCATGAGACCTTTTCCAATCCCATTTTCTACGATGTCATTATTCTAATTCAAAATGCACTCTCCCCAGACAATCCCGTCAGTAACAGCTGCCAGGCACCGGAAGCAAAGAGCATCGGTAACAGGCAGACGCCAAGGCCAAGCCTCTGACAGCAGCCAAGCACAGGTACGCAGGGAGGAGTCAAAGAAATTGATAAAATTCACAGTATCCTTATTAACAGCTTCCAGCAATGAGAGACTGGTGGAGGTTGCATCATGATCAAAATGTTTAACAGATTTGATGGATTCTTCCCTCTTTGAATTTGTCTGGTCTCTTCTGGATGTAAAACTGGTGCAGTGTGAAACAGCAGTGTGAAACAGCGGAATATATCGCATTGGGCATCCCCTACCTATTGCTCTATAAAAAATTATGAATAAACATTCTCCATTCAGCATCACCACGTCATTCTTGATTGTAACTATCCACCTCACCTCCTGCTTTAGCCGCCTCTTTTCTAAACTGAAGAGTGCCAAGACACTTCAAGACTCTCTGCATATGGCAGCCATTCTGTGCCTACAGTGACAAGACAACTAAGTTATCTAGAGCAGGAGCAGGTTCGAATTTTAACCTTGGGTTAGTTGTAGCAGACCATTTGTGCAACTAGTATATTTTAGCACAGGTCTAAACCCATCGGAAGCCTGTCCCTCCCCTAGGGGCATATATTACTACTCAGTCTGGCCAAAAATCCAATGAGAACAAAGCTATTATTCTTGTCAGAAACACAAGCTGATGAGTTTATGAGTAAGAAATTCAGACTGTGAACAAATCAGCCTAAGAGCTCTCCACCTCTCTGGAAGTTCTTGTTCCTCACGAGGGTCTGTTGCAGATCCAGACACCCTTCTTCTCTTTCTGTTTAGCAGTGTCATGCACACAGCCTTATAAAAAGCACTCATCTGCCCTTGCAACACTTGGGCCAAGAACAACCTATAGCTCCAGTGAAGGAGGCATAGATACCAGAGGACAAAGTATGTCATCGAAAAACATTGACACTGATAGTGTGTGCCCAAGTTACGCCTGTGCAGTACACAGTCTCCTCCACAAACACTATGATTTGTCATTTGGTGTTCCATGCAAACAGCAAAAGCCACCATATGGTTCATCATGTTATGTACTAGAAGGGTCAAAGCTTTTTCCACCTAAGTGGCCACTCACAGGAAAAAAAAAAAAAGGGGGGGGGGGGGGGGGGGGGAATTAAATAACTTTCCTGCCTTTAGCGACAACATTTAGGACCACTATTTATAAACCATTTATATATTAGCAGCAGTGGCAGGGTTACGTAGAAAGTTGGTTTTGCATTTTCATAGGTCATCTTCAGTGGTAAAAAGAGGAAGATGATTTATCTTTCCCCTCCAGCTTGGATGAAACAAGAACCTATGACCTTCTAAAAGCATACATTACTTATACTTCTGCCTGGTTTTTCACACTTCTATGACATCACCTACATATCTCTGTACCTGCTTCCATGCAAACACTTATGGCGGGAAACTCCTACCCTCATTCAGATTTCCCTTCAAGGTGAGAGAGTCTCATGCTTTGCAAAGCCTTTCAAAAACAACTTGCAAGAGAGTTACATTCTCATGGACAGCTGCTTCCTTGAAACTAACTTCCCATTACAAGGACTAAATCAACCAATGTGACACTTCGGTGGCTGCTTCGGATCATAGCAAGAGCTGTTCTTGTAAACCAGAGGCATCTCCCACAGCAGATATTAGGGATACAGGAGCCGGTTTATCTCCAACAGCCTTCCTATTTTAATTGACTTGGGCACCAGGAAGGGATGGCGACTAGATGGATCTCCCTAAACAAAATACCCTCCCTGACAGGAAGACCTTCCCTGGATTCAACAACATAGCTGCTATTCCTAAGATGTCTCAGATCCAGCAAAAGCAATAAATCTAGGTGGTTATCGGGACATAAAGATGACAGGGACCTTGCTAATAAAAGGTTATCAGGACATAAAGATGACAGGGACCTTGCTAATAATGATGCACAGCACTGCTGAGCAACACAGACTGACACAGAAACTGGAAGCCAGGGCATTACCAAACCATATGCCACACAAAGAGGGTACCTCTCCTCCTGTTGAGCAAGAACATCCACACATGCTGAGTATTTTCAGCTTTGTCTTGTTCTCAGACCATCACCGTGACAGCTACCGGTCATTTACTATCCCGAAATCCATTGCAAATTGTGCTGCCTCCATTCCTCTCTTATCATCCAAAAAAATGATGGATAGGAATGAACTTTGGGCATATTCCCTGTGACATATACAGCACTGAGGATATTCAATAACAGTAACACAAAGAACAGAAAAAGGAGTTAACACAAGGAGATTTGGAAAAAAAAAGCGATAAGTAAGCACAGAAAGGGCTCATTAAGCCTATGAAGTGGCCCAAGCTATAATCTATTTGCTGTACCCAGTCTTGGAATTAATAAAACAAATCCCTCAATAAGTCTGACAGAGTTATTAGAGGATGCTAATTTTCCCCTCAGAGCAATGTGAAGAAGCAGAGCTGGAGCCACAGAAGGCTGTGAGTAGCCTAGTCAGGCAAGACTGGAGGGAGAGGAAGAGGGATCCTGTTCCAAACACACTTGACTCTCATTGTCAGCATTGCTTACTCCTACCCAGCCTGCTCTGGAAAGCATCAGAGGCTGCACAACAAGGTGGAAACTGCAAGGAGGAAAACTCCCCATCCCCACTTCTGCTGCCAACCTAATCTTACATGAAGCAGGAAGAAAGATATTGCTCCGCTGGTTGAGCTCTGTGGTACCCGAGCCCTTCCCTCCTCAGAGCAGGCCTGGGTACCAGGCCACAGCAGGGAGAACGTGCCGTACCACTGGCCTCAGAGGCCACCACCTGAGCTCTGAAGCAGCAGCAGCTTGCGTGGCCTTGGAGAGCAAGGAACACGCCTGTGCCCGGTTACACCTGGCCCGGTTACTCACTGGTGCCATATGTTAATACTCCTTGTGCTGCATCGCAGCATCCCAAGACAGAAATGACAGAGAATATCCATCTGCAAGGCACACAGGTGTCCCGTAGAAATCAAGAGGTGGCATTTTCACATTAATATGGATCTGTAGCAGTAGCCCAGGTATTGTATCTTTACTATCATGGTACCTCTTTGGCGGAAGGTCTAAGTAGAATTATTAGCATTTCATCACTGAATCCAACTCACACGATGTTACATACCTTCCTAAAATTCCAGAGATTATACGTCTCTTCTTGAAAAAAAAAGGTGAGGGAGAGGAAACAGAACTCCCACTTTCTTTCTTAGCACTTATTTTAGCTAATACAGAATCAAATCTAGGTTTATTACAGGATTCGGATTGGATTAATTTGTAACTCAGTTCTGTACTGGGAGCCTTGCAGAAGACACTGTATTTGAGGAGTTAGTCATCTTGACCAGGCCACACCTGCTCTGTTGGGCCTTGTACGTTAGAGAAGCCCGTACGTTAGCAGTAGCAGCCACTGCAGAGGACCCTGCTGGAGTGCCCCGTGCTGGCCTGTGCCGCACGTTGGTGGATGTTATGACAGAGGTAACATCCCAACTCATCAGGAGAAGATACATGATTCTATTTGCTACACAAAATAAAAGGCACTATAGTATGGGAAGGAGGAAGAAATTCCATCCAAGCTCCATCTGATAGTGCATGGAAGCAGGGTTCCCTGCCTCTGAAGTGAGAGAAGATTTACTCACTATCTGTATTTCCCTCTTTTTATTATATCTTAATAAAATGTCTATTTTATTACACCATTTTTTGTTGAGCCTTCTTACTGAGGTCTGGAAAAATTCCTGCACATTATCTCTCGCTCGCTTTCTCACTCACTTGCTCCCCAGTGCGGAACAGCTCTAGGGGAAAGACTCAGAAAAGGCTGCGGTGGTGGTGGTTAGCCACCTGGTGCCATCAGGTGGTAAGGTTTGTGCTTCAGTAGGTCTCTGTGGACAAGGAACCATTCATGGTCTCCTGTTATAAACACTCTTCTCCCTGAATTGCCCTCTGAGTTGAAAATAAAGGCTGTGATCTTGAAATTTGCTCTGTATCCATAATGTGCTTAGCGTGCCTCTTAGTTTGGTATAAGTAAGTATCAGCTAATTATTGATTCATTCACTCCGATTCCAATTAGGATGGAGTTCCAGTGTGCCTGTAAAGTGAGAACTCTATTTATTACATATAAAAATATATAGTGCATGCTTCTCCAACTTACAATAATCACCCTAAATACAGCATGAGTAATCAGATGAAATGCATCTTCTTTTCCTCTCCCTCCTACACCTACATATCATTTTTAGAGTATGTGTTAGTGGGTTTTATATTCCATGTTATTGCTGTATTTGCTGCTGCAGTATATATATTTAAATTAAATAGAAGTCATCAAGAGGATCTATTGGAAGCATTTGCCTTGTTTATTGTTGAAAGGCACTGCTTGGAAAAGAGTAACTGCTGACTTAAGTAAATGTGAAACATAATGACGGGAAACAGCTGCATTCTGCATCTTTCAAAACGCTAAATTTTCTTGTGTGAATGTCTAAATGTAGACCTCCAGCGGGATGCATGCAGATCCAGACCCCAGTGCATAATCACAGGGCAGGGCAGGACCTCATACCCACTGAATTCAGCAAATATCTCTCTTCATTGAATGGACTAGGGTCAGGACTCTAAAATTACCAGCACTTGCATGCAAAAGAATTTTGAGAGGGTTTTTTAATACACAGTCCAAACCATTTTTGATTAATGTGTTAACATAATACATATAAGCTCACCCAGAACAACAGAAAACAGCCAGAAAAGGTGTAGGAAAAAAAGCTGTACATCTTTTTGATATTGAAAAAATGTTTTAAAATTTCTCCTCTTTCTTAAGTCTGTGAAAATGAGTTTGTGCAATAAATAGCTTCCATGCTCATTTTCTCACATTTGTTATACAAAAGACACTGCTGAGAAGTATGAAGCTTTTCACCTCCAATCCAACAGTTCAAATCCACTGTACGTCAATAAAGGTTCAGTTATTCCCAGCTAGCAGTCCTTCCATGACCCAAGTGAAAGCAGATGAGTGGAGCACTCAGTTCCTATCCTGGCTGATTTCTGAATCCAGAAAAGCCACCATCATAATTGGCTTCCAACAGTACACAAACATGTTGAGCACTGTATAAACTGAGAAAGCAGAACCACCCCCCACCCCACCAGATGACACTAGCACTAATTGATACCTCACCTTGGTCTTAAGCACAGAAAGCACACAATTTAGTCTCTTGCCATAATGTCAGGGCAGAAAAAGAAAATTTCTACCAGATGCTCATTGCATGAGTAAAAACTAGTACCTCTCCAGGAACTGATATTCCTTCACCAGCCAGGATCCAGCTCTAAGAGTTCATGCACCAGAAGCATGGCGAGGGAAGGTGTTAGGACCAGCAGCATATGTCAGGCTGTCCCAGGGTGTTTGTACCTCCGCATCTGTGAGGAGGTCATGGCGAGCCACAGCCCCCTCTTACTTCCTGAACAATTCAGGGCCCGTAACTGCAGCATAAGCCAGGGAAAGCTGTTCAGCTTACTCTGATTACATTTTACAGAGGCTCATTTACTGCCAGGTAAGTAATCAGTCCCATACGTAAAGAGCCAATAAAAAATTCCTTCACTAGGGAGACAGAGCCCTGAAACAAACAATAACCGTTAGGGAGCAGACATGCAATTCATCTTGGGATTTCAGTGACGGTCAGAAGCACTGCTGCTGAAGGATTTGGAAGGACTGTACCTTCTTTTCTATGACTTCTAATTACTAAAGGGTAATATCTATTCTCTTTTTTTCAAGAATATGTCAGTGCGGATCCCACTGGAAATGACTGGAAAACAGTAGCCCTTCTGGACCGTAGAAAAGTATTTCAGCTATATCAAGGGGTGACTAAAGGACAATATTCCTGAACTCTCATCTGACTTAGCTGCCTTGTCAAAGACATAATGTTTAACAAGATAGAAAACTGATTATTCTGTATTGCCACAACATGTTGCAGAAATAAGCACTAACAACTGCTTCCGAGCAGCATTACAGAATTACGAAGTAGTAGAGGTTTGAAGGGACCTCTCAAAGACCATCTATACTGAGCCCCTGACTCCCTCGAGGTCAAACTAGAGCAGTTTGCTCAGGACTTTCGCTAGACAGGTTTTTACTCTCTTCGAGGATGGAAGACTATGCATCAGTTGGTGAAGTGTGCCTGGCTATGCAAAACAGCGCACTCATTTAATGAGAACTGGATATAATCTCTAAGTGGTTCAGAAAGGTGTATCTTTGATGGGCTGGATATAGCCATAAATGCATAGAGAGGTGGTCCAAGAGATGTACTCCCTTCCTCTCCACAGAGGAATGCACGTTTGAGAACAACAGCACAGATAACGATTTGCAGAGAAGCCCAAGGATGTGGTAGGGATGAAACTGGAGTTTCTGTTAGGAAGTTACAGAGTTTCAGTACCATCTTTTTGCAATTGAATGCTGTGTGATATAGCTGAAGGAGCTGAAGATGAGTCTTTGTATTAGGGGACATCCAGAAGAAGAAACATTCAAATACAGTACAGTCTAATGCTGCTTCAAAACTAACTGTAGAAAGCAGACATTGGGACTTCAGGTAGAAGTTGTCTCTAACAAAAAAAAAAAAAAAAGTGACTATAATGTAGATTCTGAAGGACTACTAATACTGGTAATACTGAATTTAAAACAGAATACATGATTGGATGTAACGTCATAAGTATGTGATATGCTGCTATTGTTGGAAGGTAAACAAGAATTGAATATTAATCCAGCATGTTACAAGAGCAGCAGGTAGGAGCCATCTTTTTACCAGGGGCACGCACAGGTTCAGATAGCTTTAAGCAGCTCCTATTTAAAACTCATACTGTGAGAACTCCTCCTGGAAGAGAACTTGTTGGCTTGTATGAAAACATCCTGAAACTATAAGAAGCAAACTGGTAGTCACATACAGCTGCTCACCTCTCATCCGTCATGCGCAGCCACAACTCAACTAGAAACATTATCTGCAGGTCACTCTGGTAGACATCCACATAAATTGTAAGAAGGGTGGGGGCCAGCTGGTACAACAGGTGCAACAAGGCAAACACTGTCATTTGGTAAAAGGTGATCAAGAAAATCATATCCTTATACCATCTAATCCTGGATATTAGACAACATATATGGGGAAGTAATAGAAAACTACACATTTGCAAAAGTCAGCCAACAGAAACCTAGTACAGGCAGTATATGGAGCAGCAGAATCATTACATGGTATCTTGCCTTGTAAACAAGACTGTGATGAAGTATCTGTATTAACAGAATGTATAGAAGAACATTTATAAGGACTTCTTTAGCAGTCACCAGTTGCTGGATATCAAAAGTCTGGTGAGGAAGCTTGCCAGCTTGGAGGCATAGAGCAACGGGGTTAATAAGACTATATCCAGATCCTGATGATTTCCCAGTGAGAGAGCAATTGAGTACAACTCCCTGGCTGTTTATATAATGTAACATGATATGGACATATTGCTTATCAGCCATGCCACAACAGAACTCTGTAAAACAAGCAGAAACACTATGCAGTCCAGGCTGACAACTTTCTATTCCAGGACATCACTGTAGCTTCATCTCCTTCCGAGAGCACGTTAGTCACCGCTGTAGATAGCTCAAGTGGGTGTCTGTGCCTTACAGTGATATTGCCCTGGAATGGTCATGCCCACTGCCACTGTGGGGAGGACAACAAGGAACATTCTTTTTCTCTGGGATTAGCCATAAAAAGGGGAGGTGGAAAAATGTGATTTCCTTGGTTTTATGGTGCCGAGGCAGAATATATTGACCTCGGCCATGCTCTAGAAGGCCAGAGGTGAAGCCTAACAAATAGTATCACTTCTGCACACCACCCTTTGAGAGGCACCGATTCCTTCTTACCACTGTAACACACTTTAATCCCTACTTGTAAATGACTAGAGGAAAAGAAACTATCCAAGAGGAGGATATTGCCTAGCAGTCATAATGTCCATGAACTTAACTGCTTCTTATGGGTGAAAGATTAACTGTTGTAGCTTCTATCTACCGGGCGAAGAAAAACATTCTTCTACTCCAAACGCTGAATGCTTGATGAACCCACCACAATAACATGAAGAGTTAGGGAAAAAAAAAAAAAAAAAAGGCAAGCCTTGTGTCAGGAACACTGAGGACAACAGCACCACTCCAAGGTATATCCTACAGACTGGGTGATAGTATGCAAGAACTGGGAGCCCTTCTTGACCTTGGAGATGTCAGTAGATAAAGCTCCACTTTACTAGCCTAAACTTCTGACAGAAGACAGTATGTATGCATCTACCAGGTTCCTTCAGACCTAGAACAGGGAAACAATGTCCCTTATTATTTGGTGTAATGGAGCATGAGCAAAAGCTGCTTCTTCACTCCTACATAATCTCTTGCATGACTCCCAGAGAAAGCAACTCCCACTTCTATTAGGGGCAAGCTTTGTTATGAGTGACACCCTGAAAAAGAATGGGGGAAAAGATAAAAAAGATTAAACTGGTCAGATAGCTACAGCCATACTGTGATTTACAAAAGAGGATGAGGCTGTCTCCAAAGATTTACTCACTAAACTCTGAAAGTGCTCCTAATCACCACTGCAAAATTGCAGGCATATAATGTGTGTGGGCTGCATTATTAGGGAAGACAACGACTGTTATCCTCCAATATCTCACTAAACTTCTTGGCATGATATTTAGGTTGCTAAGAAAGTAAAATCCATTGATCTGAGAATTATATTCACTGCAATTTAATGACAAAATGCAAAACACTAGAAAGCACCAGTTGGACCTTCTGGTATTTCAGAACATGAAGTCCTGTCCTGCATTACTGCCATAAAGTCTCAAGTGAAAACATTCAGGGTTGGTCTGCACCTCTTTGAACCTCTAACGTCTAATATTCCACGGTAGGACCTTACACCATGGCAGACATAATGCCATAGTGTTTGGGATGACCAGTGCCATCTGCAAGACAACCTTGGCCAATCTCCTCTTTAATGATGTCTAAACACGTTTCTCTGTTAAAATGCGGTAAATGCCATGCTTCAACCTTTCAGTAGTTCTTCAGAGTCATATTTGGTTTTGACTGTTCCTTAGAAGTTTATGGCCTACAGGATCTCCTTCAGGAAGCACATGACACCCATATAAAGAAATCATATATTGTCAGCAGTAATGACTATAGGCATATCCAGTCTCATGGGAGGAACTGGAATCCCTTCTCCACTCATTTTGCAATGGGTATTACTCAACTGATGCTGGCAAAGAGCTCTGGAATGGGCAAAGAGGCTTATTTATTACTATAGTAATTTGGGTTGGACCATCTGACATCCTATAAGCTATAGTTGATATCTTGATCTCCAGAGTCTCTGAAACTCTTAAGAACAACTTCTAAGAACTTAACAGCACCTTAATATACCCCAGTTTGGATGACACTACTTCACCAGATGACAAGGATATAGCAGGTCCTTTGGTAGTGAGCATTAGTACTGCTTTGTCACTGTATCTTACTCTTCACAGTCTTTCTCCACACCAATAGGTAAAGATATTTTCCATTGCCTCAAATGCAGTGCAGACCACCCTCCTACCAACTCTAGATTGCTCAGCAGTGCAAAGTCTCATAGCATACAGATTATCATTGGTTTGCTGGAAACTGGCCAACTTTGGGCTATTCCTGACAAGGTTTGAGGCAGGACCTTGGTAATCACCTTAGAAATACAGGACTCAGCTCCAGTACCAATGCTGATCAAGACAGCTCTGGTGCTGCTGCCTCAGCACGAGTAACATCAGCTTTGGCTCTTTTCTGCCCGCTATCTCTTCCAAAGCAAAAAGTCTTTGCTTTTCTGTCTGCTATAGGAGGCCCTGAATGAAACCACCTCATTTGACAGCTGAAGGTTGGAGCTTGTCTCCAACAGACCCTTCAGAGACTGTTCCAGCAGATGGAGCTTTTACCTCATGTCTTGCAATTTACACATTCTTGTGGAGAACGACAATCGGGCATCTGTTCTTTTCTGAGATTCCCACACACAGAAGAGATGCCTGTTGTGTCCATCCCATATAATGATTAACCCTGGAAAATACAGAGCACTTAAAGCTGGCAGGGCTTTGAATCCCAAAGGGGTCAGGAGGAGTCAGTTCAGACAGACGGAAACAATTCATAGCACCTGGTCTAAGAGATAGAAGAGATAAGTATTTTCTCAGAAATGAGTTTAGCTTCAGTGTGTTAGCCCTGTTCCACTGTCTAGTTCTCTGTCATAGGCCTGGAAGGAAATGAAAGAACGGCACAGCACCTTTACATCATCCTGTTAAAGGAAAACGAGACCCAAAGCTCCTACACTTCTTCTAATTTCATATATGTGGAATGTGTGGGCCCAATAGGATCCATAGTGACATCTGAAGACCTAGAAGACCTCAGTCCCCAAAGCCAAGAGCAGAGGAATGAAGGGAAGAAAGGATGACTGTTGTAGGAAAAAAAGACATTCATGCATCACTGCATTGTTCTTACACCTAGAAAGGTTCTTGGGACACATTTGATAAGGGCTATGAAGGTGTGACGGATGTCTCTCTAGTATCAGGTGGCCAATTCCAGTAAGTGAATCAAACATTAAAAGGAGTAAGATTTAGAACTCTCCCAGCAGATGATGATGGAACAGATCCTCAGAAGATGTTGATACTTCACCTAGCTGAAGATAAATACTAGGATGTAAATTTGAAAGTACAGCTTTACCTTCCAACTAAGCTTACTTGAAGGCTGATCTCTTTTCCATGCTTGGGGAGCCTTCCCACCCCAAACTCACAGTGTGACTGGGCTCTCTGCTGCTGACTTGCTTTCTTTTTCTCCAGTTGCAGAGCCCAACCCCCAGCCTCCCATAGCTTTGCCTCAGAGAGACTGCTTTGTTTCCCAGTGCCAGCATGCAAAACCTGGCCTGGCCAGTCACAACCAGGAGGCTCTTCCCCTGCCAGCCATGATCATCTTGACAGTTCTGCTTTCCCCTCACATCGTCTGTCATCTCTCTCATTCCTCCTCCCCTTCCTGAAATCAGCCTCTGCCATCTACTGCATTAGGGTTGGGGTCAAGAGGAACAAGGATCAGTGCCAAAGTCAGAGCACTATCTGCTTCCTTCCTACTCCCAACAGAATGAAGAGCCCAGCAGAACCAGGGTCAAGCCTGGATGGGACAATTAGGCTGGAGGAAAAACAGTGAAAAGCAGTGGAGACATAAGCAACTACAAAAATTAACTCATGCTTCTGCTCTGAGGAAGGAACAGCTGGAGTGTTGGTGTTTAGGTGGTGTTTGGCTTATGAAAGACTTCCAAAATGATTTAAGGGAAAGATCCATACAGTCACAGGTCTATACATCTTGGTCTAGACTGGCCCCTTTCTTTTCTGTGAGTATCTTTGGATCCACTTTGACAGCACTACCAACAAATGTCACTCCTGATCTTGGCATTGCCTGTTGGTTTAGATCTGTTTCCTTCTGGCCTAGTTCTGCTGACAAGTTTTATCACAGACCTGAAGGAATTCCAGTGATGTGCTTCTTCACAGCACCAACAATTAAAATCTGTTGTGCACTGCACTAAAATAATCCATAAGTAATGCTTATGGCTTCTAATAATTTAATTTAAACAGCTTCTATAATAAATGCCAGATCAGAACTGCTAGTGATCCCCGAGCAAAGGAATCCTACTCACACTCCTGTACGCTATGCAGAAGAATAGAGTATCTGTTGGAGGACAGTATGGTTAAATGCAGTATGTCGTGATTACGCAAAAAAAAAATAAGAGAGCATTTTTGGGCTAAAGAGCCTCCACTCAAGTCTTCTCATTATGTTATTACTTCCAGAATAAGCACAAGGTCATCATGCCCCATCTGCCACCATCTTCATTCCATGCAAAGCTTCCTGCTCATTTGGATGCCTGTTGTTTGCCAGGCAACATTGTTTTCAAGGGTAACACTAGAAATGGGGCATACTAGAACCATCTTCAGTGTCTAAAGAGAAAACTTTTAGACAACAAACATAGAAGAACAAACTTCTTTTTAAGCTGCTCAAAGAAAACAAAGATAAAAAGCTCACATCTTTTCAGGAATTTATTTTTTCTGTGTGATCTTCTCTCTAAATAACCAAAAAAGTTCAATCAAAAACTCTTCTGTCCCCATCACACGTGAACAATCTCCTAGAAAGTCAGATCTCTCTCTCAGCTGGAAGCCCAGCACAAGAGTTCTGCCTTCAGCGGTTCATTGGAGCAAAGCAGTTCTGGGGCGGTTCTGGAGCAAAGTTTCCAGTAAAACTCACTGTCTATATTGACAATGAACACTAGGCAGGAAGAGGTTACATGAGAGCATCACCCAGGCAAGTTTGCAGAAATGCAGAGGGGAGGGGAAATATAAGAGCCCTTTACACTTTCTCCTGTCATCTTCCATCCAAAGAGATGTTCAGTAAAGCATTCAAAGACTTGGAATTAGTGGTTCATTTCGGTATTTTTTGTGAAATCATAAACCTCTCTCTACTGTAAAGGTTTAAAGGAACTGAACCTTCTCTTCCTTGTTTTGAAAAGTTATATTGAAGATCACGTAAAACCACAGACAGGCAAAACTAGCTTAAACTTTTATTGCTACAAATCTATTCTTCTTCATTACTGACTATAAGCCAACATTAAACAGAAGAATCCATAAAGCATAGCCCAAATAGTGCACCACACTGGCAAGAGGCAGGGAACGAGATGGTTCAAGATGGTTTCAGCTAACAAAGCTATGTGACAACAGCCACAAAGGCCAGAACTTCTTGGATGCAGGCAATCCATTCCACCAGGAAGAATTAAGAGAGATCTTTCTTTGAATTTCAATAAATTGAAATTTTACAGCAATCCCTAAAATCCAAAGCCCCATTTTTGGCTTCACATTCAATGCAAAACACAGTATTTTGTGGCTGTTCTAGCACACTTGGACAAAATTACATAAACTACTATATTGTTTAATACCTAGGATTTAGCGTTCTGGGTTCCAGTCCCACCTCAGGCAGCTTCTGACTCGATACACTTCAATAATTCACATTCTGCTTGCCTCTCAGTTTTTCCATCAGTAAAATGGAGATAACATCCATTTCACAGTGTGGTAGAGTGATGTGAAGGCTGACTGATTTATCAGTAGTTGTGAAATGCTTAGGAATACTCTGATGAAATGTGCCACATGTATGCACAATTTATTATTAACCTGACAGCATTTTAGCTCTTTTATTTTCCTGCCTTGCACACAATTCAAGTGCAGGATGCCTCAAGCACATTTAAATGGATGTCATGTGGCATTTTGATTGTAGCAGGTACTACCATTTAATTCTGAAATTCACAACTTTAACATCACAATAAGGGAAGATTTTTGCAACTAATTTTCCTTCTTCACTCAGTTTTTTAAAAAGAACATTTGAATGGCCTTGTTTTAGTTCATTATCAGACCATTAAAATTATTAAAGGCAAACACAGGCAAGGAAAGAATCTCAAACTAGCCATGAGCCAGCCATGTGCCTGTGCGGCTGGGAAGGCCAACGGCACCCTGGGGTGCATTAGGAAGAGCATGGCCAGCAGGTCAAGGGAGGTTCTCCTCCCTCTCTGCTCTGCCCTGGTGAGGCCCCATCTGGAGTGCTGTGTCCAGTTCTGGTCTCCCCAGTTCAAGACAGATGGGGAGCTACTGGACAGAGTCCAGTGGGGGCTACGAAGATGATGAGGGGCCTGGAGCATCTCTCCTATGGGGAAAGGCTGCAGGAGCTGGGGCTGTTCAGCCTGAGGAAGAGAAGGCTGAGAGGGGACCTCATCAGTGCTTATATAGGCGGGTGTCAAGAGGATGGGGCCAGACTCTTTTCTGTGGTGCCCAGTGACAGGACAAGGGACAACGGGCACAAACTGAACACAGGGAGTTCCCTCTGAACATGAGGAAAAACTTCTTTACTGTGAGGGTGACAGAGCACGGGCACAGGCTGCCCAGAGAGGTGTGGAGTCTCCTGCTCTGAAGATATTCAAACCCCACCTGGACACAGTCCTGTGCTGCAGGTGACCCTGCTCTGGCAGGGGGTTGGACTGGATGATCTCCAGACTTCCTTTCCAAGCCCTACTGTTCTGGGATTCAAACAGAAATGTGCTCTTTGGAAGAAATCTTTAGAGGTGAAAAATGGTGGAAATAAATCCAATACAAAGGTAAAATGATCAAAACTACTATTTAGAAGCCCAAACCAGTCATAAGGTTCCAAGTTGCCCGAATCACTTTTCAAAACACTTTTCAAAATAAAAGTAGTGTATTTTTAATCTGACACAATCAACAAATCTAAATAGATTTGGGTTTCATTTTTAGTCAAGCACATCTTTCATCAGTATGAATGAAGAGCACTTGGTGTATGAGGTTAGTTTTAAGTCAAATACTATTTATGTGACCAGATGTGCAAGAAAACATTTCATATGATGATCTGTACATTTGATGTGTTTTCTACAGAACAGGTCATTAATGACACTGCATCTGCAAGTTCAGATAGTTCATGTACCCACATTGCAGCACAGCCAGCCAGTCGTTCACAAGGAGAAAACAACTGGGCAAGTGTAAGCCTAGAAACTAAAACAGATGAAACCTACATTTTGTTTCACTCCCTGACTTGTAAAGTGGCTTAAATTGTTTTAGTCAGCTTTCCAATGACAACATTTTTTGTCAAGTAACCAAGAGGAAACTTAAGTAATTTCAGCTCTGAAAGAAAACCAGTAGAGACTGTTACAAATGCCCCAAAATAGTGGGATATAGATTCATAGATTTTTAAGGCCAGAGGGAGCATTAAATAGACCTACAACACAGCAGTGACCTCCACTGTAAGTGGTAGCAGGACTATAATTAAACACCATTGACAAATGAAGTCTGAAATCACAGCCAATTGTTCTCCCAAGACAGAGGATCTGTAACTGAGTACTGTGGTTTAGCTATCTTTTGCCTCAGGCAAACTGGGAGTCACCACCCTGGCAGTGGCAATGACAGGGAAAACATCCCAGAGCTCAAGAATGGCTGTCATGCCACACTAGTGCAGTTCCCAAGTGATTTTCATAGGCAGAGCCTTGCCCATCCAGCCCAAATCTCAGCTTGGCCTGGCTGCGTTTCAAAGAGCATTTCTTGCACAGAGACGTATTTGTTACGGTCGTCTTTGGGAACGCCCACTGCCCAGTCCTCAGGTCTAGCTACGTTGCAAACTACTTAAGTTCAGTCCAACACACTAAAAAGCTAAAGACCAAACTGCTGACAATCCCAGCCTCTTAAATCAGCAAATGCGGTTTTTCTTTAATATACGCAGCCTTGCTGCCTTCACTGTCACTGTTCAGAGACCGCACTGTGCAATGATACTGCCACATCTGAGAAGTCAAATGGGGAATAACCCACCCAAGATCATTCCTTAGGCCCTTCCTTTAGTGGAGTTCTTGACAAACAGCATTACCTACAGATCTGTCACTTCCAATGAACTTAAAGGATAACAGTGCTTCACGCCACTCTTCCCTCCTGGGAGATTTCAAAGGGCATCGATCTGACTCATCGCCCTACCTGTGCTCCAGGCTGGCTGGCTGTGAGCTGGAAATCTGTTCTCTGGTCCAGTCTAACCTATGCTTAGGTCTCCTTTTGCCTCCACTTCTAGCCCTAACAGTTCCCACAGTTGTAGCACAACAGGGTTGAGTCCACAGGTTTTCATTACAGCTTTTTAGTCAGAGTGAGAGCATATACCCCTGCCTTAAAACACTTCAACATTTTTGTGATACATTCCAGCTCACCAGTAGTAGGTCCATATTAGGGACAATAATGTCAGCAAGCTATAAAATAAGCTAGAAATATATGTGCAATTGATATAGATTACGTTTTAAACAAAGTCAGAAGCCAGAAATTCTACAAAATAAAAGGACATCGCTTTTAGTGAAGACTGTCATCAAAATCAGTATTTTTTTCTAAATATTTTGATTTGAATGAAACCACCATTTCTCACGAAGAAAACATTTCCAAGCTGTCTTATTCTGATGTGTCTTAGTTGGTCAAAATGTTGCTTCACATATTTTTCATTTGAATATGCCAGAAGATAGGGCAGTCAAAAACCAGACTGCCTTACAGATACACTTATGTGTAAGATGTGAAATAAAGTGTATAGGTATATAGGTCTCAAAACCAGCAGGCTTGGGAATTTCTTGTAGATGTGTTTGTTTCTGCAGTTGAGACAGAGCTGAGCATTTCAGCTTAAGTAATGAAGGAAAATAGAGAATTTTGAAGGAAACAGCATAAGCCACTAACCTAAATTACAATCTGATCATCAGAGCTTTAATGTGTGGGTTGTTTTTTTTTTTTATTTTCAATGAAGAAAAAGAAAAAAAAAAATCAGAACTCCAGCAGCACAGTGCCCACTAGAGGAACTCTGATGAAAGAGGATTTTGCCATTTTCTGCAGCATCCAATGACTTTTCAAAGGGTCTTCTAACTAATAATAAACATATAATACTATCATATGACTACCTTCCAAGCTGCCATGATCATACAGCTACCAGTACTTCAGCTTGCAATTTTCAGCTAGATATGCCTGTATGAGCGGCACATCATCTTTGAGACCAATATAAACATACCTCTAGCTCTGGTTACCCTGAAAGATGTAACAGCGCTACCACTTCACAATAGCAATATATCCAATCCATATTTTGTTAATGTTCATTGATCTCCTGTTATCTTCCTTAAAAGTCAAAGCTATGCGAATAACAAGGACCTGTACAGATCTCCAATTACACCAGATGTCTGGCAGGCATCATGCAGGGTGGTCTCTTTGTGCAGCCCCCCACCTCCGACCTCTCCGAGTCCCAGGGCAGCTCTCACAGGAGCCACAGAGGGAAAGGCAAAAGACGGGAGAAAAAGTGCAGAAATTCTGGCTACTTTCCCAGATTTTTCTTTTAGGTCATCCTAGACAGGCAATTTCATCTCCTTTCTTGACAAACCTCATATTTTTCTTTTTTTCCCCTTCTTTTTTTTAACAGCAATTTATTAAGGAGTTATTCACCATCTAAAAATATTATTTGGGGAATATAAACAATATATTTTTGGCCACATACAGAAAGAAGCTTAAGGAATTTAGCTGCAAACGCCACTGAGGTATGAAATTCACAGATCACAACACAAGCTGCTCTCATTTCCGCTACCCATCTCTGCCTCAATGATGGTTTCTGACCAGCCTCAGTGGACAAACTTGACTTTAGCTCCAAGGCTTTCTCCTATATTACCTTGAAGAGAAAGGTACCTGGAGGCATGCTGCCCCTGAAAGCCAAGCTGGCAGGATGGAAGCAGCAGGAAAGACCAGAAAATCAGACACATGCCTGCAAAGACACACCAGAGGTTTGGAAAACTCAGTGTCATTTTTCTCAAGCACTAAGGCAACAAACTGAGAAGAAATGAAAATCCACTCAAGAGACTACAGAGTCTGAGAAAGGCTTCTGAATAAACGTAGCAGCCAAGCAAACTCTGTGACCTGCCAGCAGCATTAGAGACTGAAGCCCAGTTTTGACCCACAGCTTAAATTTCTGCATCTGCCAATAAAGTGCTTCTTCCCTTCTGATAAAGGTCTTTGTCAAATACTCAGAGCCCAACCCAGTCAGGTTACTTTACTGATCCAATTCCATGAGTAAGAGAAGGAAGATCACAGCTCAGAACAAAATCCTGAGAGCCAAGTACTCCTCCTTGGCCTACATTACAAACTGTAGACCAGCTACAAATACACCTGCTGTATCTAATAAGCAGTTAGAGTTTTGTTGACAAGAGTTAACAGGAAAAGACAGAAGACTTTGCCTACCCTTTCAGTGCCTTAGAACCATGAAACACTTGCCAGCTTTGGGCTAAACACTCAAAAACAACCCAACAGGCTTTCTTCTCTGTTGTCCTGCTTTTTATGCAATGATTCATACAGGAACAGAGAAGTGCAAACTCTGCCATTCTGCTCTGGAACACTTTTATATTCTCTCTGCTTTCCCTGACAGCAAAAGGTCGAGGTGAGTCTCGAGCACGGAGGGTGAACAGGGCAGGCTGGAACCCGCAGCCACAGCAGGGAGAATGCCAATGCAGACAGGCAGGCAGAGGTGGGTCACTGCACAAGGAAAAGCATTTGATCAGCATCTGAGGTTCATGACAGAGGGTGTTTGGGGGAAGTCAGTGGAGCACATGGGACAGATACAAAAAAAGAATCAAAAGCTCTCCTTCTCCCATTACTCCCATCAGCACCCTGCAGTGTAGCATCTGCTCCGTGTCACCCGACAGGAAGAGGCTTCGCTGCTGCTTGGGCTCTCGCTTGACCAGCACAACTCCAGCCCAGCCTGGGATGGGGCTGAGTACTCATAGCATGGCACGGCACAAAGCAGCAGGAAATCGGAAGATTTCCATGGAAAAGAAAGACGAGAAATGCTCTTCAAAGATGGCCACTTAAGAAGGAAAGACACCTTAATTTCTAACTGCAAACCTAGCCAGAAAACTGACAATCAAAATAGGTCATCCTCTTGGGTGCTCACAAATTGTCATCATTTACCTGTCCTGCTACGATATTTGTGTGTCTCTGTCACTGTCACACAGAAGCATATGGGATTCTTAACACCAAGAGTACAGGAAGCTCCACTGGCTACATATTTCAGATATGGAAACTGAGACACAGAGATAACCCTGCAAAGAAAGGTCAGTTGATTCAATCTGGAGTCCTTTAGTCTGCCAGCAAATCACCCCAGGGATGAAGGAAGCCTGTGGCAGAAATGGAAAATAGTCTCTTAGGTGCTAACGCTCTTACGACTGGACCATCTAAGTTTTGCTGCCCCAGTCCACTTCCTTTACACATTATACCTTGGGTCTCCTCTCAGGATAATGAGGTGAGCAAGTATACATGCAGGCAGGGCCTGGACAGCTGAAACAGCATGACTGGCAACACAGAACGTGAATCCAGCGTACTCAGGTCTCAGCCACCCTGTTTCAGAGCAAACACATTCAAATATAAACCAGTTCTGCTTCAAGTAGTCTGTGACATCCACGGTCCTCCCCACAGCCCCACATCTGTCTCTCGCAGCCTTGGGCTGTTTTGTACCCAGCTGTCAGCTCCTGGACCTGTTCACAGATGGAGGAAGGGCAAACACTTTGCTCTGCGGGGTAGGTTTACAATGGCAGTGAGCCCGTCTGCAATGAAGGATTGGGGGAGAGACACACACATACACCCAAAAGTCACATTGCTGTCTCTGAACAGCAGTAACATGGCAGTTGCCTTGCTTTTTGTAGGGAGAGAAAGAAGCTTTGCTATCCATCAAGTTCAAAGCAGGTCAGCAAAGGAACAAGAGGTAAAGTGAACTCAGAAGTTGGCCCAGGACAGGTGGCCGCTCTACCATTTCATCACATGGATTACCACCTTCTCCCACATCCGGGAGCACTGAGTGCCGAGGTTGATGTGCACAGGCTCATCTTCTCTTAGTAGCGCCAGAGTTTGCTGGACAGATGTGCTCCTCCTCCGCTTCTTTCCCTGTAGCTTTGTCGCGTCATTTCCAGCATCCTTAAAGCAGCTGGGAGGATTATCTCCCTCCATTTTCCACCAAAACTTAACAAAAATTACCCTGTAGCAAATGACCTGCGCACCTCCATCCTGGAATAAGGATGAAAGCAAGGCTACAGCATGTGCTGTCTTGCTTGGAGCTATATTTACTGCTGACTGACCTCCATGACAGGCTGCCTAGCTCAGCAGAAGCCTGGACAGTAATAATAGATCAACTCTTCCCCCCACCCCACCCCCCACCTTCTTTTTAGGGCAAAACCAAAGGAAAATAAACCTTCCTTCCAAAATCAAATTAGCTCCTGACCAGAAGTTGGAAAGAGAAATTTCTGGCTCTGCACACTTTCATAATTATTATTAGTTACTGTTATTTAAAATGTTATTTAGAAGCAGACAAAAATTCCAGTTCAGATCCTAGCTGTGCACACCTTGGGACAGAGCAGGAACCAGCAGGCTGGTCTATGGGCTGATGGAAGCAGCTGGTATCCAGACTCCAGCTAGATTCAGTCCTCCAGAAGCTCACTCAGCCCATTCAAATCTACTCTTTGCCATAGCCAAGAACTGTTCTTTTACACTATAAAGCAGGTAAAACCAAGACAGAACAGCTGTTGTAAACATTTTCATCCTGGTTTGTTTGGAGGTTTTGTTTATTTGTTTTTCCCCAATCCCACCTCCTTCTTGCCTACAAATTGTTCTCGCTCTTCACCAGTTCCACCTTACACCAAATGAACATCTCCTTTGTACCCAACAACAATTTGCTTCATTTCGCCAGAGACGTTCAAGCTTTGCCTAACTGAGGGCTATAACTTGTCTGTCGCCTGAGGGCTGCAGCTGATCTGCAATCAAGCAGAAAGGGATTGTAGCCTCATGGTCATCTATAATACAGAAGAGCGAAACAAGAAGAATATAGCTGTCAGCATGTATTGCAGCTAGGCTGTTGGAACCACTGGCACACTCCATATTGAGGCCTGGAATCTCCCTGTGGCTCCCCTTCATTAAAAGCAGGGGAGGGTACAAAAGAAATCCAGCTCGGTCTGAAGCTGCAGGCAGTCCACGCTTGTGAGGAGAGGTGGGTCCCAGGCCATGCCTGTGAAGGAGAGCGTGGGATTTAAATTGAAATTCTGCGGCTTCTGCTCAGTTTTAATATTTATTATTAAGAATAACAAAGGGTGCTTAAACCGCACTCTGGAGTTTCAAAACACTTTATAAACATTAATTAATATCTTAACACATCATCTTTCTCTGGTGTCCATCTGGCAACGCATCAAACAATTATAACCAAGCTGGAAAAAATATTACTATTTTCAATAGAACCAAAGGACCTTAAACTAGGAAGAATGAGCCAGAGAAAGAGATGGGGAAAAACAAATTGCCGCAAAATTAAGTCACAAGCAGAGCTCTTACCAGCTTTCGCCCAAAGGCTGGAGCTGGGGCCTAAGAAGTGGCATAAAACAGCAGATTTGCCTGTTGCACTATTTACTCCACAGCCGTTGGAGACCATCCATTTTAGAGTTTTGTACTGGTAAGTGAAGATCTGGGCCTGTCAAAGTGTGTCCAGATCTGCCTGCTGTCCTCTAGAACAACGGAGCACAGGGCCAAAGGAGGGTCTACAGCTGTTTATTGCTGGTGAATTCAACAACAACCAATTTATATTCATTTATCAAGGAATAGGCAAGTGGAAGCAAATATTATGGTCATGTTCATTTGTTTCTGATTACAAAATGTATGTAAATGTATATGCAAATTAAGTGTACCCATCAGGCTCATGGCAAAGTGCCATATTAGCCCTTAATGTTACGAAGTTTGGGGTGGCTGGCAGGGAGATACCGTGATTGCAAGTGAGGCTAAGCAGTCCTTTCAGACGCAGCCAAAGCCAGGCTGCTCAAAAGGGGCAGGTGGAGGATAAATCCTGCAGTAACTCGTCGCTTTAAACGAAGCTGAGGGGCTATAGAAAAATCTGTTCCTGCTGCAGTTAGAAGTGTGATAATTACAGAGCAACGGGCTCCTCTGTCATTCAGCAGGCAGCATCCCCAGGAAATCTTGCTCTGTAATCAAGGGAAGAGGTGCAATCAGGCCCCTATTCAGGCTTCGTTTAGAAACAGCCCCTGCAGGCAATACAAAGGCTTCAGCACGATGCTTTGTGAAGCTGGTGATCACATCAACGTCTTGGTTCTGCAACTACAAGCAGAGTTAAAGCCATTTCTAAGCACATCTTCTGTTCCCCTTCCCTCACAAAGTCCAGAGCAGGCCTAGGGAGAGGGGTGAGGTCTTGGGCCAAAATACTCGTACATATGATGTTGCACTCACACTCTACACTGCTATGTTGGAGGATGAAAGAATTTCTTGCAGAGTAAGGGAGACAGCGTGATCCTGAATGAGCAGATACGAACAATACGAACACGCTCATCTGGCTGCTACAGCAGCACTGCCTGCAAAATTTGCATGGAGAAGGTTTTGGGTTTTTGGTGTTTCATTTTTTTGGTGGGGTTTTTCCGTGGTTGGTTTGGGTTTTGGTATTGTTTGGTTTTGTTGTTGTTTTGGGGGTTTTTTTGGTTGAGGTTTTGTTAGTTTGTTTTTCCCTAGTGATATGAATATATCTGTGCGGCTCAAATTCTACAGGAACCTCGTTCTCTTGGCAGGAGCCTGATCCCAAAGAGACTGATGAGGTTTATTAGAGGGGAAGGTGTGTCTGACTTCAGCTTTCTTGTCTAATACCACCATCGCCCAGAAACATACAAATTAATTGCTATTCAAATCAGCCATCCTTTCCACCCTGCAGAGCTGTCAAATTCAATGAACCAGTTTACTCCAACTGCAATAAAAATAGTATCACATTTTATTCAAAATAACCAAACCTTCTAAAGTGTGCACACATTTGCACTCCCACTGTAACACTCAGACACTGAAACCATACTACCCCTTGACCAGCAATGACCAGCGCAGCTCCCCATCTGGGCATGTAACTACCGTGACATACACAATTCTAGTAACTCTGGGTGCATGGTAAGTGCCAAAAATCTTTCTGCACATCAGGGCATATTCTGGATGGGATTTACAGTTTTGTCTCAGTATGGAATGGTTGTTCTCTGCTGAGGTTCACTGGAACTGCACTTTGCGTTACAGTAACCCCTGATACCGTAAATGGAGCTTCATTCCACCACAGTAAAGGCTCAGCAGATTCCATTCTCTATTTATTTCTTACTTCTGTGGCCACAGAATAAATGAGTTTGCTGTGGGTTTACCATCTGCAGACATAGGCATCAGTCAATAGTCAAGTAATGGCCTGGACACTGTCAAGAGAACTCAATATTAAAAAGGTACATATTGCATTTAGCTGTTCAAACAGAAGTTGTTATTGATTGGATCCCATCAGTTCCCAGTAAAAGAGCCAACTCCGGTGACAAAATGAAAATATGCACACAGACTACAGACTGGTAAATACCGTAATGGAGTTAAGGATCCTCTCCGAAAGGGAGCTGTTGATATCCAGTTGAAAGAGCATGTCTTTTTCAAAAATGAGACTGAGAATAAAATAACCATATTATTTCTGCAGATATCCAGAGGCAGGATAAGGAAACAAAACAAAGAGGAACAGTTCTGACAACAAACATTTCAACGTCTTGGGAAAAACGCAAACAAAGAAAATACAAGTTGGTTAATGGCCAATCAAGCCACAGGCAGGAAGAGCCTGCATTCAGTCCCGCCATTCCTACCACATCCTACTTTACATCAATGGAGGTTCTGCCACACTCACAGAACTGAAAGAGAGCGTCTTTGGAGTTTGTTAAGTTTTTTTAAAATCAGATAAAAGGGCAGCTACACTTAACTTGGTTCCTGGTTTGGTTCCTTGCCACTTTTCTTTGCCTGCTTGTCTCCACTTACTAACCAGCTTTTCTTCTGTTTTTCCCCTTCTTCTCACAATCTGCACGGTCACTGTAACATTTTTGGGTGACAGCATTTAACACACAGAAATCACCACTGCTGCAGCATAAAGGAGGCAGAAAATAAGGCTGATTATAAAATTCTGACATAAACCAGATATACACCATGAAGCAATAGAACAGAAAACTGAAGAACCAGACAAGGTAATGACTGTTTGCGGAAATCTCTACATTTGTTCCATTGGAAAAGTTCTTTGCACAGCATCTTACATGTGAGTGAACAGACCACAGCTAACAGTGAGTTAAAAATGTTTATTAAAAAAGGTACATCGTGACAAAATTCTTTGCTCACCCTTAATAGAAGGTTGGAAACTGATGAATCACTATAGGAAACAAACAGCAATGGTGACGCATGGCTTCAAAAGGTAACAATAGCACTGCTTGCTCTGTGATGTCTACAACAGAAATATCTCTGGCTTCATTGGAAGATGTATTTCATATTTCTCCACCCACCCAGGAAATGCAGAAATTCCACCACCCAAGCCCTGGTTGGAGCTCTCACAGTTGCCCCACGGGTACACGGAAGCCCCATTCACTTACAGTAGATTCTCAAGACTTTCCCTGAAAACCATATACTGTTGATGTCTGTAGTAGCAACCCATGGAGGCTGGATCCATTAAGCCAGCAGTAGAAAGAGGCTTATATCTTTATGTTTCAAGGTCCACATGGCTCTTGCAATCTTCCATCACCCACAACTGTCATTTAGACATGAGGTGTATTTGTTCTGTAAGTGTATGAGGATCGGGGCTGGCAGCCCAGCTCCTCAAGTGCTCGGTCACACCCAGCAGTCTCTCCAGCTCCATGTAATTCATGGTTGAAGCACAGAAAACAGTTCAGGCTCGTTACTGGTTTGGACCTGATGGGTGTGGAGCAAATAGCCAGGAAGAATTCAGGTGTTCAGTACTTCACAGGCTCATATCTCCTATCTAATCATTGTGTACTGTACTGTAGTATTTGGATATAAAGCAAATTTTTCTGTTATCATTAACAGCACCTTAAAATTAATGCACATATGGATGTCATGTTTATTTTCCAAACCTCCCCTTCCTATAAATACATTTTTGCTTCTCCATCTATACTGTAAATGTAGAGCTGTATTTACGTAGGAATTCTGTAGGGCTTTTTGCTTACGTATTAACTGTATAGAGACTTCATTTTCAGCACTTTTACATAGTAAATTCCAGGTAATCTATTTTCATTGCCAAAAGTAGTAAACAAATGCTAGTTGTGAGAAGTAAAATATTAATGAAAGTATTTCAATTTTGACAAAATATTTTTTTTCCTTGAGATTGGACACTTCTTGACCAGATTTTATCTTTGGCTTAAGCTCAAGCTGTTGTGTTTAAACGCAAGTGTCATAAAAAATGCTGTAGCAAGATTCTTAAATTCACACTGGGATTTCCAGTTGACTAAGTCTCTTGCACATCACACTGCTAAAGATCAAGGAAAAAAACTCTGAGATACACTTCATCATTGGTTTGCATGACAAAATTTCTGGACTCAAATTTTTAAAAAATAGTATGAAACAATGCAGAAACATTCAAATCCCTCTTCCCTTTGCAATACTAACAAAGATTGTTCAGCA